>NQII01001082.1:418049-575721 GCA_002778355.1 Clitarchus hookeri | reverse complement strand
TCCTTCCCATCCTGAACCTGAGATAACATATCCCCAATGCCTACATCACTAGAATCAGTTTCCAAATTAAAAAAACCTTACTTTTATGGAAACACAGGACTGGTGCAGGTATCAGAATTTTCTTTAGCTTACTAAAAGCTTTTTCACACTCAGTGGTCCAATGAAATCTCCTATTCGCCTCAGTCAGTTCTTGAAGCGGTTTGGCGATCGTGGAGAACCCATGTACAAATCGACAGTAATAGGCGCATAATCCTAGAAAACTTCGCACTTCCATTTTGTCAGTTGGTGTCGACCAATTTCGTATTACTTTGGTCTTCTTGGGGTATGTTTCGATTCCATCAACAGAAACAACATGTCTCAAGAAATTTATTTTCTGTTGGAACATGTGTAATACAGAGTCTACGCCTGANAAAAAAACCTTACTTTTATGGAAACACAGGACTGGTGCAGGTATCAGAATTTTCTTTAGCTTACTAAAAGCTTTTTCACACTCAGTGGTCCAATGAAATCTCCTATTCGCCTCAGTCAGTTCTTGAAGCGGTTTGGCGATCGTGGAGAACCCATGTACAAATCGACAGTAATAGGCGCATAATCCTAGAAAACTTCGCACTTCCATTTTGTCAGTTGGTGTCGACCAATTTCGTATTACTTTGGTCTTCTTGGGGTATGTTTCGATTCCATCAACAGAAACAACATGTCTCAAGAAATGTATTTTCTGTTGGAACATGTGTAATACAGAGTCTACGCCTGAGAAGTGTTCTCCAGGTGTCCTTCCTGTCACATCAATGGCATATAGGTAAACATGACAGATATCAAAAGGCCAAAATTTTTCCATCAGGCATTCGAAAGTAGCAGGTGCATTACGTAGCCCAAAAGACAGAACTTTGAACTGCCAGATTTCTTTCCCTGGGACACAAAATTCAGTCTTCTATTGGTCCTCTTGAGCCACATTGGACTCTCAGTATCTACTCCTCATGTCCAAATTAGAAAACCATTGCAAACCTGCTAAGCTGTTCAATGTGACATCTATCCTTGGAAGCAGATAAGAGTATATCTTTGTCACATTATTAAGCTGGCGATAATCTACACAAAACCGCAGAGAGCAGCCATATTTCTTCTTAACAAATAATACGGGGATGACCACGAACTAACTTATGGTTCTATGACATCTAACTCCCTCATTCCCTTCATAATTCCCTCAACTGCCTCATTCGAAGCTAGTGGCAGTCGTCTTGGTGGCTGCTTTATGGGCCTGGCATCTCCTGTATAAATATGGCGGCATGTCACATAAGTCTTTCCGAGGTCATCTGATCTACACGAGAAGGTATCCCTATTTCTCTGCAGTTATTCACAGACAGCCTTCTCCTGTCGCCAGTTGAGATTTTATTTTGTTCGTACTAGCAGTTCATCTAGTACATCTGGTAGAGGATATTCTATTTGTTCTACTTTAGAATCTTCTGGGTCGTTTGGAATGAACTATGTGACCTGCTTGCAAGTCCCTATCATGATCCCCTCCTCAAGACGAATGGCACTATTATACAAATGTATCATTCTAACTGGAAAACTGTCAGAATTAGAAGATACCAGAGTCCTTGCTATAATGACATTACCTGGCAGGATGCCAACCCTCTCTACTTCCACAATTATACCAAAACACCTGTTAAATTTCCCTTGACATTTGCCTGTAATGGCAATTTCACCAGAAGCAGTCAACACAGTGGGTTGACCACACACTACTCGGCAGCTAATTGGGAATAACAAGTCATGCCGTGTTGACATCACCAACTCTGTACTGCCTACCCGTAGCACACCAAGTATGTTATCGATACATCACCCCAGCCTCCATAGTATATCAAGGCCCAATAGACATTCATCCTCTATTTCCGCTATGTAAATGTTGTGCTCTATGCTAAGTTCACAAAGGATCAATATCAGTTTCCTTTTACTTCTTACTGGTGTGGTCTCACCTGTTGCTGTAGTCAAATACGTCGTTCCATGCTGTCGTCGGCCGATCGCTGGGTGGAAGGTCCGAGGATGCCTGGTCTTACTACTGGTATGGCCACCCCAGTGACAATCACCATCTGTCAAGGAACATCATTCAGGTTCCCCTTCACCAGTAGAGTATCAGAATCTTTTTTCACAGACAGTATATGTAAGAAAATTGGGGCTTCCCCTCCATTAATCATCCACCTTCGCCCCCCCAATATCGGGTTTACAAGTTTTCCGAATGTTTTGTAGTGTCACACCTCTTTTCCCGCTGCTACTTCTATTGCTGTTGTTGTGGGCAGTAGAGTCTCAGGTGCTCTGGGTGTCCACAGAACCAACATTCAGGCTGAGACCTTCCACCATATCTTCTCGCAACGGTTGAACGCATCCTAGTGATAAGTTCACTCCCGAGAAAAAATATGCAAGTACATATACTCTACTGCACGACATAACCTACAGGGACCAGCCGGCTGTTACCATAACTGTGGAGCGGTGTGACGAAAATGTTCAATTCCTCCTTAAAAGAAGCATTGTTGATGGTAAGACTCTTCAATTATCAGTGCAAGATTGTGACAGTTACGAGTGTGCAGTTCATTTATACTGTCCATAAACTAAATTTCTCACAAACATCGGAAATATTAAAAATATTTATTGTGGGCGAACGCAATTCAAGCAATTGCGAAAGGGGAAATTACGAATTTAATATTGAAATAAGAGTTTTAAACTTTTTAAAGCATGCTTTAAACGATGAGATGACGCTTGGCACAGTTTGGAGGTTACAACGCCACCGGACCCAAGGCCAAAGGTGCTCGTGTGTGATGGGGCATAAGAGCTTTGCTATATGTTTAGAAAAAAACCTACATGAAAAAAACCTCCCATCCCCCTTGTAATTTTTTTAGTTTAGGGAAACACACACGTCCTACAGTGTAAAAAAAAATTGACGTTCGTGATTTAAAGTTTTGATGAAATAAGTATGTTTTATGCTATGTGTAGAAAAATTACTATTATTTAAAAACAAATGTCGATGTGTTTAAATGTGTTTATCATGTAAAATGTTTTCTCCCTCGTGTTTTGTAAATATGATTTATATAGCTTAATATCTTCTATATTATGTGTTTATGTATTTTTAAATCGAATTAAATTTTATTACAATTTTTGGGACTTATGATGTAAAATAAATAATTTTGTTACAAGTATTTGTGTAATAGTTTTGTTTGTATTGAAATCATTTAAAAATGACGTGAATGTTTTGATTACTGCTATATGCAAGCGATACAGAGAAGAGAGAGTACCAGGCAGAGGCTGGCGACGCACAGACAGGTATTTGTCCTAAAAAACTGGCCAAAAGTACGCATCACAAATTTAAATAAAGTCTGTCTTTTGTCACTCAAACACAATGGGACAACCCCCTCTACACAATAACCAGTCAATCACGGTGTAAGGGGCCACCCTGCGCTCGCACTTTAGTCGGAATACATCTGTTGTTCGTGTCGCTCTATGAATTCTCGCCTTTGTATTTGGAATGTTCAAAACTTTTCTGTGTTGGGAAAGTGTTGTTTTGTGTGCGTATTGAAAGAAATTGCTATGGATTCTTCAGATGAAGGTATGTTCATTGCTTTTAATAGTTAATTAAACTAATTATCTTTTAAATACATCGAAAAAAATATATAAAAAACATAACTATTTTTAGTCTATTTTTGGATACATTTTCAGTTTCCGAGATGATTTTAATGAGAAGTTAAAGTGAGTTAAACTATATTGTTGGTTTCTACACATTACACATACATTCTAGTTGTAATATCCGCAACAAAACATTCCACCCATTTCGGCCTTTCTCCGTAATTGCCAAAATAATTGACCAAGTAATAAAGTTAAAATCGCGTTTAGTTTCCAACTGACATTTATTTAATTAGATTTGTGTCGTTTGTTTATAGATTTTACTGCTGAACCATCAATGAAGATTACCAGGGAAGCTATGTTCAATATAATAAAGCAATGTGAGCATAGAAAAATTGATGAGAAACTGGAGTTTCTTGAGAAGAAACTAGTGGAAAAAACTAAATGACCCGAAGATAAACTGCAGTTACTTAGAAATAGTTTAAAATCATTTAAACATTACTTTAAACTGAAGTGGACATCTGCTAGCTACAAAGAGTGCCTTTTTCGAAGAAACAACGACTTATGGCTAAAGGAAACAATAGCGCTGCCTATCTGGACAATTCCAAGAACCGGTCGGCCGAGTAGGGGATTTGACGAAAGCAGTGAAAGGAGTAAGAGGCGCAAAACCGAACAACTTAGATCTGAGATATCTCACGAAATGTTGACGTATGCTACGCATGTGAGCACGCGGGCTGCTAGCAAAACCGATTTGTCTAAAATTATTAAAGACTCTTATTTAACTCCAACTCGGGCTTCAAAATACAGAGGAATAATAATATCCGCTGAGAAAGGCAGTACCAATCAAAATACAAAGCTTTCAACAACAAAAGCTTTAGCTGTATTCGTGGATGCTGACCTCACTTCTAAGCAGTACAATACTATTAGAGCTGCAAGTAAAAACATATACCCATGTTATTCACTTTTGCAAAAAAGAAAAACTCAAGTGTTATCCTAAGGATCGAGAAACATCCGCCCGAATTACAGAGATTGACTTAAACTTCATAAAAAAATTAGCAGTTATTTGGAAGTCCTGTCAAGTGGGTATAGGATAGACTTAAGGAAATTTTCTGAATTTTTGGAGGAGGCCGTAAAATGATATGTGACTTTATATAAGTGGCATCCAATGCCACCCACATAACACAAAATATTGTCACACGGAGCAACAGTGATTGAGCATGCGCTACTCCTGATTGGTCAACTGTCCGAAGAAGCGGCTGAGGCACAAAATAAACATTTTTGGTCGTATAGACAAAATTTCTCCAAACAATTCTCCAGAAAGGAGTGCAATGGGGATATATTCAAACTGTTGCTCTTGAGCTCCGATCCATACATAAGTTCCAACAGAGATAAAAGTGCCAAAAAAAAAAAAGGAAGGCGTTTTCAAAAGAGGCATTGCAATTCTTACTAGTGGATACCAGTTTTTCTAATGATTCCCTTAATATTAGTGGTGAAAACAATGATGATAATGATGATGAAGATAATGAGAATTGTGTCTCTGAATGATGTTATTTGATTATACGAATTATATATATTTTTTTGCTAATTTATTCATTTGTTTGTTTTCTTTCATGAATGCCTTTCATCTAGTTACTATGATACTGTATAGCATCAACGTAAATTTCATATAAATCATATCAATACATGTTTAAACTACATATTAACTCTAAACTATAACTTAAACACACTTAAATACTTTTGACCAGCTTTTTAGGACAAGTACCTGTCTGTGCGACGTTCTTGTGCGACGTGTCAGAATGAAGATCGTCACGTGATTACATATCCTCCATCAGCATACTCCCCTTACGTCTTCACACTCTTAAGAGGTAGTTAATGTAGGTCAGTAGCGGTACCGTAGATCCATGCACATTTTTTTTAAAATTTAATACCCTTTTTTAAATTGTTATTTGCTAAATATTTCACAGAAGTTTTTTTTGTAATACTAAAACAAAAAAATTTAATAATGTGCAGCATTTTTTATAGTATATTTTTAATATTGTAGGTAAAGAAGTCAAGGATAATAATGTTGCAATAGGAGGAACCCGTTATACAATATTGCACGTACTTGTCCCTTATTCAAGGAAAAAGCAAGCACAATAATCCTATTCAAAAAGAAAAAAAATATTTCATGTACTTGGCCTTTTTCCAAGGGAAAATCAAGCGCTATCAATATTTATACCAAAGAAAGGGAAAAAAATATTTACATTTTTTACATGGAGAAAATATAAATTACTAAACACGCACACATTTAAAAGTTAAATAACATTTCGGTTTATTTAAATCAAAAACCCCACATTAATATTACCTCACAAAATTAGGTTAAAATGCTTGGTTCACAAGTATAGTCCATGTTAGAACATTGTTCTGAGACTGGATTTTCTGCATTAAATGGTAGCAGTTCTATTTTAGCTAGCAAATTAGAGCCAACTTCAGTATCATGTTGCCTTTCACAGTCTTCAACAATACCGGCACTTTTCAAAACACTGTTGACAATGAATTCTTCCGGCCCAGCTGCACAATCTTGTATGTTGAAATCTATCTGAACTAAACTTGGGATTTCCCGCGAGTTATCATTATCAGCCGGTTTAGTGCATTAATATGAGACGGACGGTCATTCAGTCCTCCTTGTGTCCTTTTGGCTGAACAAATTGTATAGGCAGTCTGGGTTGACTCTGTGTGACAGAATGTATTTGATGCTGGGGTACTGCAGTTGCAGATCCGAAAAGAACTGCTTCATGGAAGTGATGGGTGTAATAATGGCCTCCTGAAAAATTTCTTGTGATTTTTGCCCCGTAACATTTTATTTCAGTAATATTTTCTAAAAGTAAATCTAAAATGCGATTTTGTGCTTTTTTATTCCAAATGTAAGCACATTTGGATTAAAGTTTTTCAGAATATTGCTTATTTAAAACAGAACAGAATTGCTCATAAGATTAAACTAGGAGTTTATCAAATCAATGAAATCTGCAATGACGGGGGCGTCCTCTAGTTTGCTATATTTTCTAATTGCAGTTGCTGTTGTGTGGGATAATAACTCAGCGGCCACTCTGACTTTTTTTCTTAGAGTTTTTCCACATTATACATGAAGTTTAGATAACTTATGACAAGAACGCACTTCTAAAGATGAGGTATCCTGAATTAAATCCTTTACTGGATATTTGGTAGTAAAGTTTCCATTGGGCCACATGAAACCAATGTCAAGAAACCAGTTTCTAATGAGTTTGCGAATATGTTTCACATAAGGAAAAAAGTAAATGAAGCATTCACTTGATACTAGATTCCAGAATGTTCTTTCAGAAACAGACACACCTGATTCTTTCCAAAGTGCTAAGTTGCCACCACCACAATCTCCGACACATGCTACAACTCGAAACACAGATTCATACAGCTCAATAATAATAAAATTCAATATGCATACTGTTATTTTTTTTTGTCGAAAACTATGTATACTGGCTACCTCCATGAAAACAATAAACCTCTTGCCATAATCACTTGTGCTTGACTGTGTGGCCTCACAATGCGATCTGCAACTTTGTCACACTCGTAGAAAAATTTACCTGTAACTATTGTTTACCCATAAAAGTTGCTACGTAAAATGCACTTTAATTCCATAAAATGAGTGCTGACAATTTTACGAATAAGTTTGATCATATTTTGAAGTATAAGAGGAGTGGGGTCTTTCATAATAAAACCTTACAAGAATTAAACCACTGAGCTTTACGTTTTAAGATCGTTATATTTGTCATGTAATGAAATATTAATCAAATGAGCAGTATTTGTGAATATAAAACACCTCAAACATTTAAAATAAAATGTGAATATATATTTTAAGATCGCTAACTTTTTTTTCTCCTTAATTACCTGTCTCATTTATTTTATTTATGTAGTACTCTAAATATAATAAATTTGTATTACTACGGAATAAAAATTACTACATTATAAACTGATGCTAACTTTCATTGCGAATTTAATTATACTAAATACCGAGCGAGGTGGTGCAATGATAACACGTTGGACTCACATTCGAGAGGATGCGGGTTCGTGTCCCGGTCTGGCCATGCTAATTTCAGTTTTCCATGGTTTCACTCCAGTCAAGTGCTAGTATGGTCCCTTAATAAAGGGTATGGCCGATTCCCTTCAATTGTGGTGATTTTGTGTGTGCGCGTCTCCAATGACACCGCTGTCGACGAGACTTTAAGCAAACATAATAAATAGAACATATTAAATAGAAAAATTCAGTTACTTTTAGTTTGTCAAATAGTAGAACTGTTAATCTGTCCTCTTCCTTCAAGTCTAGAGAACTAATTTTCATAAACATCAGTACTTCCTTAAGTATTCCTTGCCTCATATGGATGCGTGGTGTCCAGTGACACAGTGATGATAGTGCGGGAAGAAGAAAAAGAATTTAATTGCGAAGGAACATGTATCCTCTCTTTCCAAAGTACCTCAAAATATTGTATTGGGCTTATTAACGTTCCCCGGTGTTCTGCCTGAAGGCTTACAAACTAACTTAAGGTAAAAGCCATGGAGTGTCAGTGGGCAGACCAGGTCATCCACCCGCCTCTCTAATGACCCATCGCCTCTAGCAGATTACTCTCTGCGATAACAACAATGTGTTTGATGGCTAGCTGAGTGCGGCGCACTGACGTCACTATGGCTCAGCGACTGGCCAGTAGAGACTGCAGCTAAGGGTAAAACTAGTATCTAATACTTGTTTGCACATTGGTACAGCTACTGTTTGGTAATATATTTAAAATAGTGATGCAACGAATATTCGCATTCGCGAATATTCGCATGTTTTTCAACATTCGCATTCGCATTCGCATTCGCAAAAATGATGCCAATATTTTGCGAATGTATTTGGCAATGAAAAATGAAAATGTCTATTAAATAATAATGCAACTGCTATTATTAAGACATATTTGTTTATTAACATATTTTTTATGTATAAGAGTGTATTTTAATGATATTTGGGAAACAGCCTTGCAGTTATTCACTAGATTACATAACAGAAACACACTTTTGATATTCTTTTATTCTTATTTACCTAAGCAAAATTAAATTAAGGCAGGTAATTTCTTAAAAATTCTAAACTATATTATAACACAACTGTATGATCAAATACCATTGAACTGCTTTAGCACAAAATAATGGAATAAGATGTAATCCAACCTTTTTAATTATACAAATCAACTTTAAATGAGATATTTTGTAAAAACACTTACCAATATGCCTTTATGCAACCTAAAGGGTATCTTATTCAAATATGTGAGATCCTTTAATGAACTAGTAATCATGTTTAATTGTAAATCAAATCGACTTCTTATGAATAAAGTTAAAAATATATTGTGAAGAAAAACAAACAATATAATAATCTTCTTTTCAATTAAAACAAATATGTTCTTAACATTTTGTTAATTTTAACTTTGGTACTAATACTAACTCACTAATTATGTAATTTTTAAGATATCCATTAAACATTACTTCTTGAAATCGAAAAATAAAACTATGAAAAATTGTTTATATCTAAGCACAATTAAGTGAAACACTTAGTAATTAAATAAGAGTAGAGGAATATTAAACTTCAGAAATAGAAGTTTTGATGCCTTTTCTCCTTGCAGCCTATTTCGGTGGGGTGTGTAAAGAAGACCAGCCCCACTAAAGACCCTTTCGCTAGGCACACTAGTGGGTGGTGTTACTAAATATTGCCTGGCTATGGGAGAAATAATACCATACTTCTTATTATTTACCGCCCACCATGTAAGTGGATCTACATCATTTTCCACACGTTTATCTAATAAATATTCATTGATGGTTTTTTTTATCAAAACTTCTATAGGGTTCGTACATTCATTTTCTTCTTCTTCACTTTCGCTGGAATCCATCAGCAATTTCATGGTGTCTCTTAAAGATATAGATTTCTCTGTCAGACTGGCACTGGAACCAGATGTTTCAATCCGATGAGTAGTCATTCTGGCACGCTTAGGATTTGAACAAGACGATAGGCTTGATTCATCGTTTCCAATTGACTCTAATATATTTTTCACAACTTGATCCCTGGTTGAAGAATTTTTGAAAAATTCTAATTTGTATCTTGGGTCAATAAAAGTTGCCGTAGCAAACAATACGTCATTTTCCAAATGGGAAAATCTGCGACATAGTTCTCGTTTAAGAACTAAAATCGTATTCCCAACGCATTCGTCGGTCACATCAAATTCACCAATTATTTTTTCCAAAGTGGACAATAATGGAATTACTGAGGATACAGAAATATTGGCTGCACTTAGTTCTTTTGTAATTTCCTCAAAATATCTGAGTAAAGTTATTATTTTTTCCACAATAATCCACTCTTCGGAAGTTAGTTGTGAAATCTTGTTATTCTGGGAAGCATAAAGACACAACGAATCTTTGTTTTTCAAAATACGCTCTAACATATACAAGCTGCTATTCCATCTTGTAGCACACTTTTGTATGATTTTCAGCTTTGGCTGATCGATTCTTTCTTGTAGAGCAGCCAGTTCATCTTGAGCTACATTTAAGTGATGAAAATGTGTTGCCATCTTTTTACATTTTGCAATCACTGTTATAACGGAATCTTGTGCCTTAAGCCCTTCCTTGACAACCAGCTGAATTTGGTGTGACGAACAATCAATGTCTCTAATTAATAACAAGGAAATACCTTCTTTCATGTTTGTGCCACCATCTCTAACAATGCATTGCACTTTTTCTTTAGGTATTTCCCAATGCGACAACATGGTTTCAAGTTTTATAGCTATATTTTCACCAGTATGTCTGCCATCGTTAAATACCTTTGCGTTTAACACAATCATTTTTCTCTCAAAGTTTTTTGTTATACCATGACATGTAAGACTCAGCAAAGATATTCCTGAACAAGAATCAGACCAAATATCAGTGGTAAACGCCAATTTTTCAAATGACTTAATTAATCCCAAAATTTTATCTTTGACTTTGCCGTAGAAATTCTCACATATAAAAGAAGAAAAATGTTGTCGGCTTTTTATATTATACGACGAACAAAGATGGTTCAATAGTCTGACAAATCCAACACTTTCGACAAAACTAAAGGGTAAGTCCTCTAAAGCAATCATTTCACTTATGAAATTATCAATTTCCAAAGACTTGGCATTGTTGTTATCCCACTTTTTTGTTTTTTCGACGCAATCAGTCAAATACATCTGTTTCAGGTCGGTTTTCGTACATTGTCGCGAAGTGGAGGCCACAACACTTGTTGTAGAAGCATTTCGCTTTTCATTTTCCCTATTCTTTAAAGCATTATACTCGTTTTTATGCAAAGCTTCCAGGTGATTTCTCATAGCACTTGTTGTTCTTCCTTTGCGCTAGTATTGTTTATTACATATTTTGCATTTCAAATTTTCAGCATCACATATTGTAAAATAAGTCCAAACTTCGCTAACACACGACCGCATCATTTTGAAATATCACTTATCACTGTACAATTACAACAATAGAGTATTTACAAGTTAAAAACAAAACTTAAGTATGTTGACTCGACGCTGCCCCCACCTGCACTATACAGGGTGGTGGATAGCAGGGTACATAGTAATTTGTTACGGTGCTGGCTAACTGCACCTTGGGCTGCTGTAAGATGGGTGACACAAAGACATAACTGGGTTCGGTTTATTCACGCTTTACTTTTATTGTCCAAAGTTACAGTGATCTGTACATATATGAGACCTAGCCCCTTTTATATCTTCTCGGACGGTGGAATCTAGCTATCCCTCGATGCTGGTGGCTGGCGTTGTCGTGCTGTCTCGGTGTCTCTCCCGGGAAGTCCTGGGCTCGATCCCTGGACGTGCAGTTCTCTCCTCGTCGCTCGTCGTTCCTCGTATCTGACTCTCTCGTGACTCCGGCGTAACTCCCGACTCCGTCGTAACTTCGTTGTAACTGTCTTGTCGCTGCTGCTCCGTCGTAAACGTCTCGTAACTCTCGCGTAACTGACCTCAACTGTCCTTCACTCTCGCGTAACTCTCTTAACTGTCGCATAACTGACTTAATGGTCCTCTGTGGCTCCTGTATATATATGTTTCTGTTCTATTTTCCATATAACTCGGGACTTACCCTCTCGTGTTTGCGGTGGGATAGGGGTAGGCGGGGTGCACTGTTTTTCCCCGATTAGTAATTTCTTGTGGCGAGGGGCGATAACATGCCCGGGACTCCCCGCGTTCGCAGCGTCACGTCGTGACTCAGGCAACATGACAGGTGCAGTTGGTTCGAACTCGGGGATTCCTCTGGTCGTTAGGCCATCGGTTTACGGCGTGGGTAAGAATAGCGTCGCCACTACTGGTAGGTATGAGCGGTACGCGTCAAGGTAACCTCAAACTAAATATTTATGAAAACATTATTAGCAGCTAACTTCATTCAGTAAGCCAGCAATCACGATTTGTTTACTTCGTTCAGAGTCGGGGCATATGGGCTACTCTCGGTTTTAACATGGCCGCCCGGCCGGCCAGTTATAAACGCGCGGTAAAATTCGAGTTCGTAGGCGCACGCTTTTGGCGCCATATTTGAAAAACCAACATTCGCATTCGCGAATGTCGGAGGTGGATATTCGCATTCGCATTCACATTCGCGAATGTGGAAAAATCGACATTCGTTGCATCACTAATTTAAAACATATTCTTTTCTTTGATATACTTATATTTCTGTCAGGAAATATATTTATATAAAAATAAAATCGGCATTAGCTTATGCAGAAAAAGGTAGATGAACATCGCGTTTCATGCTAATGGAATCATTCCGCAGAATATCCTCTTGTAATTGGCTGAAGATAACTGATAAATATTAGTCATACCTAATAAAACAAATATACTCAAATTATATATACACAAATTTGTCCTGTGGTGTTCAAATAAATTAACAAAAAATATTATTTGTAATTTTTTAAAATACTGCTGGGAGCCATGAAAGTTTTACTACTTTAAGTGTGTTATCAAACGTTACTTTTACATTATATGTAATAACAAAATTCTCACACAAAAACAAGCATACTGACGAATATCAATATATTACCTTAAGGTCAGTGCTTCTGAAGAAGCTGTGCAAGCATCCTCTGCTTACTCTTTTTAGCACACATGACTTTCTCTTGACGATTTAAATGCCGCATTCTTATAAATGTCCTAGTTTTCGCAAACTTCTTTACCACTTTTTTGTCGACCTGTGGGAAATGTTCGACCAATTTTACGTAAAAGTTTTTCACAAAACCTTTCCAGTTTTGTAAGCCGAACTCATGGTGTCTATTAAACATTTATTCGGTGCACTATAGTGTTTCCACAAATTCTGATGATGGGATAATTAATTTTCCACTACTCACCTACAAATAAAAAATATGAAAAGACACGTTTAAACCGCAAACAGCACACGAATTTAAATTAATTATAACGTAACGGAAATTATAAACTAATAGTTACCTTCATTTTCGGTGTCTTCAAACTTTTTTCAAGCCCCCGTTCCCACTTTCATGAACAAAATATCCAGCTATGTATCTTAACGCTTCAGTTTCTTCCCTCGATCTTGTCAAGGACGTGACCACAGCTTCTTCTTGAACCTCCTCGTTTTCTTCGTCTTTGATTTCTGTGGCATTCACACTTAACTCAGTGGACATCTGGCTAGTCAGATAAGGCTTTGTCTTGAGCCATCGTCCTCAACACATTCTCCTTGCGGTAGAGGAAGTTAATATCCCAGTAACGTTTGCCAGAACTTGTATTTAAAATATGTTGGTGTTGGATTATCATAAGTACTACAGATACTTCTGCAATGCGAAACGAACCTTTCAAGTAAGTTCTTGTTAAAGCGATATGTTATGTAAATTATTTCAACGAGTTGGTTTTCTGGAGATAATTCTGTGAGCCACGTAAAGATCGTATGGATATTAATAAACCTTTTTGAAATGGCATCAGTGTTTTGTGTCCTACGATTCTCATACCATTTCTTCCATTTCTATAATTATTTCTAACTGCTCCTTCAAACGAAACCGGAGTGAGTGAAACTTGTATTCATTACATCAAAAAACCCTTCAACTGAATATAAAAAAACCGATTTCTGGGTGTTCAGGATATTTTGATGGATGTCGTGTTGCTGTGTGGTGCGAAAACAATTGTACAGCAAATTTTATTTCCTGGCAAGTATTTCCCTTTAACTAAATATGTGAAGAGGTTTAAGTTTTGGAGACAAACTTCAGTTCCGTGTTTTCAATTATGACTTGCACGTAACAACTTTTCCACACGAGGGTTGTATTCCATAATCAAAAATATTATTTCATAACAAATTGTATGGCCTATCGCATATCTGTGAAAACTCACACAGGATTTTTACTGTGGGGGTTTTCAAACGTTGTGCTGGGTGGTGATATATTCTATTATATTCATAAGCCTATATTACTTTTGCCCATGTCACAATTGCAACGAAAGAAAATTACCTTTTTTCAAGAGTTCTTATTACTCCGAAAAGCAGTTCTTTTGTCAGTTTTCAAACTATAAATCATAAAGTATAGGCTGTTTCCACTTTGAAGCCAGTCCTCGATCCATAATGACTTGTAAATTTATATTTGGCCCAAGTATTTCATCTTCACTTTGATCACAACATAATCTTGAATCTTCATTAATCTCTTCAAATTACACAATTGTTAACAGCTCTATTTCATTTATGATTTTAGATGTAACTTCAAGGACTGCCAACACTTCAGTTTCAATGCCTGGCCTACACCTCAAATTTTGAGTCCATTTTAGGATAGTCGACAACCCCGAAAGTGGCAAGCCCACTTTATTTCTCATGTAAAATAAGGCTTTCTGAGAAATTTACCTGGGAGTGATAGCAGTCGCAATGTCTTATTTTTAGTTAGTAACATGTTAATTGGTTTAGGCACGAAAACGTTTTTCAAATTGTTCCCCGTTTCTTTTTTAACTAAATTTGGATAACGTTTGTGAAGAATTTTAATTTGCAGCAGCTGTTGTTTCAACATTTAGTTTTAATTTTCCAAATGGTTTTCGTCTCCGTTTTATTTCATTTTCTAGGTCCGATACTTTAATTTTCAATAACATTATTTCTTGTTCCATGGTTTTCAATTTTGCTGACAAATTAGCCTCTGATTCCATCTCTTCTTCTGTGACTGAGTGACACATCTGACCGTGTTTTTCATCATTTTCGGCACTACTGTGTAAGGAAGCGTACAACTTACGTTATTTTATAGAATCGTGCAATTCTTCCACAGCTTTCTTTTCGTGGTTTGTGAATTCAGGCGTTGTACTCTGCTACGGGGCGTGTTTTCAATTTTATAAGGTAGATTTAAATGCGGTACGAAACATTGCTTTAACACTTTTCTTCTCTTCTGACCAGTAAGTCTCTTTCGAAGTTTTCAGAAACGAAGTGATCCGAACAAATACTTACATTTTTCAGATTGACCTTGTCTTGTCGCTTGCAAGTTAATACCAACTGTATAAAAATATCAGGGTCGTCTGGAAATCTATGAATACTTAACGCACTCTCACCACGTCCAGAAACGTTTCTGTGGGTTGCAACCGCACAAGTGGGTCTATACAGTCACATACACGACTACGACGAGGCACAAAGTAAAATCCGCTTGAATGTGTGATTGCGGTTCACAGTAACAATGAACTAGAGACCTTGCTGTTTGTACGAGCGTAATACCGCAAATAATTGCAATACAGAAATGGCATTGGAAATACAAACAACATACGAAATTATGTAAAAATGTTAAGGTATAATTACGCTTTGGCAACTAAACAGGGGCGCTATTTTTTTTAACTGGGTACCTTTGCAAAGGCAAAAGTTCCGGGCGGCCGCGTGTGTCCGAAGAGAATGAGCAACGGATTCAACAAGCGTTCGTTCACTGTCCGAGAAAATCAACTCGACAAGCTGACCGGGAAATGCAAGTCCCCCAATCGACGGTATGGACAGTATTGGGAAAGCGATGGCTGTACAAACCATACAGGTTACAGCTTGTACAAGGTCTTATCGAAGGAGATAAAGAACTGAGATCGTTCTTGCCCAGAACGAGGAAGACGTTGCCTTCATGTCTAAGCTGGTTTTTAGCGATAAAGCGACGTTCCATACAAATGATAAGGTGAACTGGCATAACGTGCGGATATGGGGTCAGGAGCCTCCACATGAAACCACCGAACACGAGCGCGCTTCCCCCAAAGTGAACGTGTTTTGCGCTGTATACAAAAAACACTGTTTTCGGCCTTTTCTTTTTTCACGAGCCCACTGTTCCTGGAATTCACTTTTTGGCCATACTTCCAGAGTGGTTGTTTCCTCAGTTAGAAGAGGCGGTGGAGTACTTCATTTTTCAGCAGGATGGTATACCACCCCATTGGCACCTAGCTGTTCGCGGATACCAGAACGAGACATTGCCGCAACGCTGGATTGGTCCAGGAGCAGCTGGTGACCAGGCTCTTCATCACTGGCCCTCAAGAAGCCTGGATCTTACCCCGTGCTTTTTTTCTATGGGGGTTCATAAAGGATCAACATGCTAACATTGACGACCTCAAAACGAGAATTACGGAAGCCATCCAAACCGTAACGCCGGACATGTTGACAAGAGTGTGAAACGAGTTTGATTATCGCGTAGATGTCGTTCGGGCCGCTCGTGGTGGTCACATTGAACATTTATAAAGATATGACAAACAATCTTTACAGTTCCATGGTTGATTTGATTGGTCAACCAAGGTTGTAGGTTGTTGGGTTTTGATATTATAGACCTTCATAGATGGGGTACTATTTTATGATCAGCCTGTGTGTGTATATATGTATATATATATATATATATATATGTGTGTGTGTGTTTATAATAAAGAATGAAGTCAGAGGTAGGTAATCCACGGGAACTGTTATTTTTCATTCCAATTTTTTTTTCCTTAAAAGAATTTGTATTTACCTAGATACACTAATATTTGCTATTAAAATAACGGAGTCCGTGAAAGAAAATGTTAAAGAGTTAACTCATATTGTCGCTAGATATAGGTTTAGTATTAATTAAGAATATATTTAAGAAAATTTTATATTTTAATTACTTTATCGTAACTTTATTAAAAAAACAGTAAAACGCTTTACCGTGCTAACATTCCGGCAATGGTTATAAACTATAAATTACTTTTCATTAATGTTTGCATGTCTTAAACAAATTTATTACGTTTCGATGCACAGTACTAACTATGTTTCACAACTACGGCTTTTATTGAAAAATTTATTTCGTTATTTATTCTATGTTTTAGCAGTTTCGTGTAATATTTCACATGATATTCTTAGCAATTCTATCAGCTTTCCACTACCAACTTAACTTTGTTCACACGATTTTTTCATAGATATGCATTTGCCGTGATAATTTGATATTTGGTAACAGTCTTACTCTCCCCTATTAATTATATTTGTATTTAACCACACGCGAGTGTATTTCCAAGTTTCCTACATCACACAAAGTATTATAAGAAAAATCTATAGGGGAATGGCGATTCCGGCAGCTGCCTAGCTGTCGGATTCATTTCGACACTTCATGGATCTATTCCGGTTTACCATTCCGCTATCGGTTCTTCAAAAGTTTGCCATTAGGCATTCCGATAGCGGAATGACGTCTTTCCTCTAGAGGAATAACTCCGATAGTTTCAATAATTGGACCCCAGGTCGTGTTAAACCACGGTCCGAAACTAGCAATAAATATCATGCGGGTGGTCTTAGACTCGGGGGACCGCTGCGCCTCAGTGACGTCACGTACCATCCTCCGGAGTACGTTACTCAAAACAGGCTAGAAGACTCAACCTTTTACTCTAGTGGTCTTGGGTAAGCAGTACTCCGCTCATGTGTATGGCAACACACATGCCAGTATGGAAGATATGCACATTGGAAAAGCCAATAATACATTTTTGTAAACCTTTCACTATTGATTACAGTGGTTGGGAGCATTTAAGATTCGCTATTTTTTCATGTATGTAACATTATGTCAATAGAAATGTACATTTGTTTATATCCACCGATTGAGGTGTTTGCCTGAAATGCTAATATGTTAAACGCGAGTATGTTCCTATTGTGCAAACAGGAACGAATGGAATGCGTTTTCATTCGATAATGAAACTTAAATCAGCAGTCTTTATTTCCGGAAAATCGACTAAGTTTTTTTATTATTTTTCACGATGTTAGTGCATAATGTTTGCGCCAAATATCATGTTTTGTAATAATAAAATGTTACCAATATTTTTTTGTATTTAGAATTGTAGTGAAAATGATTAAAAATCGTTGACCAGGTGTTTTAGTCTGAATCATTTGCTGATACAGTAGCACTTCTAACGTTGTGTTAATACGAATGTTGGTAATATTTTGATATGCATTTTACATAAAATTCTCCGCAAAACACTTCGTAGCAACGAATGATTTTATTTGATGCGCTGTATAAGTGACGATAGCACCCTGCTGGGCAAAATCGTGCACAAAAGAAAATTCATTTATGTAACAAGAAAGCGTTACACATTAATTTGCTATGGATATTAAACAAGAAATCTATGTTACTTGTGTTAGCTTGAACGTAAAAATATAAACTGCCATATTTTAAATCTGTTAACGTAACAGTAAAATAGCATTATAATAAAATTTTTAAAAATTTATCACCACAAACCTCTGGAGTTTTTAATATTGCATTTAGTGTACGTAACACTTTGTTTTTCTCTGTGCACTATAAATCGATAGTATATATTGGGGTATAAAAGTGTGTAAGACAAGGCTGCTGCCTTCACTTCGCCACCAAACAAATAAAATAAACATAATTAAATAGTATTCGTCATAATTTTTGTTGACCTCTAATTTAAAAATATAATAATTTCTTTACGCCGGGCATAGTAATGAGTTACTAATGTAATGGTTTATAATTTACAATGTACATATTGGCTGAAGTGCAAATGGAGCTGTGATTCTCAGAAAATACGTCAGACTTGAATATATAATTTTAATTACGAAGAAACAAGTATAAGGTTGTTTCTTTCAAGTATGTTAACATATTTGTGCAGTAAGTTACTCTTACGTTATATGAAAAGCAGGCGTTATTTACGTAAATGGTTTAAAGAATAAATAGCCTTACAAAACTTTATAGACAGAAAATTTAAAAATTTACCTAAATCAGGTGACTCTTACTGATGAACTAAGTTACATTTTCACTACCTAGTGAAAACTGATTCCTGCCCCCCCTCCCCTCGCCAACGCATAAACTGAAAGTGATCTGCTGTTATGTAACGCGCAGTATTTTTATCGCATGTTAAATTTCTTCACATATTTCACTCTTCTTAAAGGAGTAGTCTTATGTGGTATGTGTACTGTTGTGTGCGTCAGGTGTGCGCGATACCAGTGTTTACCAACATGGACGTATGTCTGCTTCTATACGTACGTAGACAATGTATGCATATATGTTTCCAAACAATAACATTTCCGACATAACCATCTGACAACACCAAATAAGGTACCGTAACAGATGTAACATTTTTATTACATGATAGTTTTCAAATAAGCCTGAAGATATTTTTAAAATAGTTATACCGAAGCATTTAAAACGTTTCCTAAATTCTGAACGTACGAAAAAAATTTGTTTGTAAACAGAAAGCAAATGGCTCTAAATAATAAGAAATAGAAATTTTCTCGCAGATTGAAAAATAGCAGCCATCTGGTTCGAAGGTATTTTAATTTGAAATGAAAGAATTTATTACTTAATTTGTCGTTGGATCAATATACAACTAAATAAGTGAATGAACTAACAAGACTGTAAATGACAAAAGATTTGATCCTATACTAGCAACTTTATGGGCCAGTACTGTGAAATAAAAGTAGAGGTTGTGTTTGTTGAAGAATGTNGATTTGATCCTATACTAGCAACTTTATGGGCCAGTACTGTGAAATAAAAGTAGAGGTTGTGTTTGTTGAAGAATGTTTAAATTGTGTGAAAATAAATACTCAGTACATGTAACGCTGAAAAAAAATATATATACACCTCCGAGATACTTTGTGAAGCTTCCGTTAGGCATTAAGAAATAACAGAAAAGGGCCTGATGATCAGTTAAGAATTGCAACCACTCTAACTNGTGAAGCTTCCGTTAGGCATTAAGAAATAACAGAAAAGGGCCTGATGATCAGTTAAGAATTGCAACCACTCTAACTAAAAACTTAAAATATCGAAAAAAAAAAATTTTTTATTTTGAATGTTTTGAAGGATATAATCAAACATTTAATACATAATGGTTTTTGCGAAGATGGGGGGAGGGGNTTTTTATTTTGAATGTTTTGAAGGATATAATCAAACATTTAATACATAATGGTTTTTGCGAAGATGGGGGGAGGGGTGTGGGGGTTGATTGTTGTCAATATGTCCATGCGAAATTTTTTGTTTTCTAGATATAATACAGCAATTCTTCTATTTCCTACATGCAAACCCTTACACATGGAGTCTGTTACCGTACCACAGTCGGAATGGCGCCCATGGTTTTGCTTCGAAACAAGCATACTCAACTGACCACATTCCTATACCTCTACAATGCACAGTATGAGCAAACAAGAAGTCTCATCTGTGTGGCGCCTGCGTCATTTTACTTTCGACCAATCTTTTGCACTGATTGCAACGATTCCAGGAGCACGAGTTCTTTATGCGATGACGTCACTTTAGCGGCAAATTGTTGAACATTAGGTTACAAATTTGGAAGGAGGACGTTATTAGTAGTGAGATGCATCTAGAAGTAGTGTATGTTACCTTTTTTAGTCTGTCAAATGTTTCAAGGAGCTATTTTTAATGCAGCTAAGGTGACGTACATCGGCTGATTTAAGTTGTTCTAGGAGGAATGTTGTTCGTATCATTTATGATACATCACTAGACACTGGCTGTCAGAAAGGTGCACTCGTTCATCAAATAGAATAAACTATAAATTTCAAAATGTATAATTTATTGTATACCGTTTTTGCAAATGAAGGTAATATATAAGTAAAAACATATTGTAGACAAAAGAGCACTAACGAAAATTACCCCTGAGGAAGAGAGGTGCGTGATTTTCCAATTACCGGGCAGCTGTTAGCGACTCAGGAGATTTCATTACTTGGTGTTACAACATTTACAACAGTAATAATGGCTTTAAACTAACTTTGGTAGGGGATTACTACGATAATCACATACTAACGAAACATGATAACCAAACNGTAATAATGGCTTTAAACTAACTTTGGTAGGGGATTACTACGATAATCACATACTAACGAAACATGATAACCAAACGTGATTAGGAGTTACAAAAATAACGCACTGAGAACACAATACTTAGTTACAGTTAGATGCACCGGAGATATTTAGCTTAATTTGATAGGTTTTATAAATGAAATTACAAAATTTACAGAGGCTTTACGAACGTTTCAGACAGCTATTACCAATATTACACTTATAGTTTTCTATCTAGCGCAAAACTTACACAACATAATCATTCATAATTCTTTGTAGTTTGTAACTGTCAACACTGTCTGCCAGGGCCGGTGCAAAGTAACTTCATGTCCTAGGCGAAAGGCGCATCTTCCCCCTTCTCGTTAGCATTCTTTTTTTTTTAATTCGTCTCGGGTAACACTCACTTATACTAATAGTCAAAAGTCACACTAATTAACTTTTTTAAATTTTTGCTGTATACTTTCATAACATTTAAAATAGAAATCAATTGCATATTTCTAAATAAAATCACACATAATCAAATAAATAATGAACATGGCTATATATATCTTTTTGCAGTAAATCGTGCAATCTTACCGGTGTGCAAATGTTGAACAATAGTTCATAAAAGCGGCGTGATAATGCAAGAATATCAACATAGTGTATTAGAAACAACAATAAAATTGCGACTGATTTAAATTATTCACTTTTTCCCTACACCTTTGTAGAAGTTCAAATTTGTTCACTTAAGTCAATGGTTTTGTCTATAAAGATAAGTTCACAATCCTACTGGTCTCCTTCTTTCATAGACGAGCGGATGTATGTTTCAGTCAACTGTACCTCAGAAAAACTCTACTTGCCGGTATCCACAGATACATGTCGATTCAGCAAAATTNTTGCCGGTATCCACAGATACATGTCGATTCAGCAAAATTCCAAATGAATAAATAAATTAGGCACATTAACTTGTAAGATGGACTTACAAATGTAATCTATATATTGTATCTCACTACACATCTCAGTAACATTAACATCCTTTGTAGTCTTCACGAGTCAGTAGTTTTTCAGCTTTACACTCTATTCAAATACATACCGGGTAAGCTTTTCCTGCACTATTAAAGGCCACCAATGATAGATTGCAATAAATATGTTACTAGACAATATAAATGATTATTTACCTTAAATAAACTCTGTAATGATCAGATCAGTTATATGACTTTATAAATTATTATCAACAAACTGTAAAGAATGTTAGATATTCCGTTGACCGTCTTGCTGCCCTCGACTTCTAGGCGCAGTAGTTCACCTATATGAAGGTGCCGGCTTTTTTTCCTGCTTGTTAATCACGTTACAGTCCAAAACAGAAAAATTATTTCTTATACGAAAAAGTCATCCAGTGCTGTAACTATTTTCTTTAAAGAATGTGTTTTATATTTAGTAAGAATTTGNGTAATAATGGCTTTAAACTAACTTTGGTAGGGGATTACTACGATAATCACATACTAACGAAACATGATAACCAAACATGATAAGGAGTTACAAAAATAACTCACTGAGAACACAATACTTAGTTACAGTTAGATGTACCGGAGATATTTAGCGTAATTTGATAGGTTTTATAAATGAAATTAGAAAATTTACAGAGGCTTTACGAATGTTTCAGACAGCTATTACCAATATTACACTAATAGTTTTCTATCTAGCGCAAAACTTACACAACATAATCATTCATAATTCTTTGCAGTTTGTAACTGCCAACACTGTCTACCAGGGCCGGTGCAAAGTAACTTCGTGTCCTAGGCGAAAGACGCCTCTTCCCCCTTCTCGTTAGCATTCTTTTTTTTTTTAATTCGTCTCGGGTAACACTCACTTATACTAATAGTCAAAAGTCTCACTAATTAACTTTTTCAAATTTTTGCTGTATACTTTCATAACATTTAAAATAGAAATCAATTACATAGTTCTAAATAAAATCACACATAATCAATTAAATAATGAAAATGGCTATATATATCTTTTTGCAGAAAATCGTGCAATCTTACCGGTGTGCAAATGTTGAACAATAGTTCATAAAAGCGGCGTGATGATGCAAGAATATTAACATAGTGTATTAGAAACAACAATAAAATTGCGACTGATTTAAATTATTCATTTTTTCCCTACACCTTTGTAGAAGTTCAAATTTGTTCACTTAAGTCAATGGTTTTGTCTATAAAGATAAGTTGACAATCCTACTGGTCTCCTTCTTTCATNTTTTTCATAGACGAACGGATGTATGTTTCAGTCGACTGTACCGCAGAAAAACTCTACTCGCCGGTATCTACAGATACATGTCGATTCAGCAAAATTCCAAATGAATAAATAAATTAGGCACATTAACTTGTAAGATGGACTTACAAATGTAATCTAAAACTTTCTGAGACACCTTTCTTGCAATATATTGTATCTCCTTACACATCTCAGTAACATTAACATCCCTTGTAGTCTTCACGAGTCAGCAGTTTTTCAGCTTTACACTCTATTCTAATACATACCGGGTAAGCTTTTCCTGCACTATTAAACGCCACCAATGATAGATTGCAGTAAATGTGTTACTAGACAATATAAATGATTATTTACCTTAAATAAACTCTGTAATGATCAGATCAGTTATTTAACTTTATAAATTATTATAAACAAACTGTAAAGAATGTTAGATATTCCGTTGACCGTCTTGCTGCCCTCGACTTCTAGGCGCAGTAGTTCACCTATATGAAGGTGCCGGCTTTTTTTCCTGCTTGTTAATCACGTTACAGTCCAAAACAGAAAAATTACTTCTTATACGAAAAAGTCATCCAGTGCTGTAACTATTTTCTTTAAAGAATGTGTTTTATATTTAGTAAGAATTTGACTACAATTGAAAAAAAAATCATCACCCTGTAATATTTTAAGAATAATTTAATTTGTAAATTTTCAAGTCGATTCGAGCGTGTTTCTGTAATGGCGACCCATGATACACAACTGTATATTTTAATTTGGTACGTACAATAGGGTGTCTCTTATTTTTTAACTAGTAAATTTTGTTATGCATATGGCCTATTTTAATTTAATTTTTTTTCGTTTTACTATAAAATACTCGCACAGCAAATTTCTACTTATTTGGAGTACTACAACCCGTGCCGACCTGCATCAGAACTTGTTCATACAAGTTTCATATTATACCTAAGGCAACGAAAAATGGAAGAAGAAAAAAGAAAACTAGATGCATCTACTTCTTCTACATCTCACGAGGTATAACTTCAAGAATTACATGGTGGTTTTCTCAGCTCTGACGAAGAGTCTTTCTTTGAGACATCAAACGCTGTAGCGGCTGAAACATCCGGAAAAAGAGGAAGAAAGGATTTCGTCTCACTGAAACTGATAGCTGCCTTGGACAGATGCCAGCTGAGCATTATGGACTCCGTCTATATTTTGCAGGCTACAGTCGAAGTGCTAGGTTTCAGCATCGACGAATATCCGATTAACAAATCATCAATTCAAAGGATTCGGTCTCAGATGAGGCAGGTAAGAGCTGAAGCTATAAAGACTGATTTTCAAGATGGTAGGCCTGATGTTGTCACCGTTCATTGGGATGGCCAATTATTACCTGGCTTGGATGTAAGGAGTCCTAAAGAAGATCGGCTTCCAGTCCTGATTTCATGTGAAGAAAAGGAACAACTTCTTGCTGTGCCAAAACTGGAACGTTATACCAGAAAAGCCCAAGCCGAAGCCGTTATCGTTCTACTGGAAAAGCCAAGCCGAGGCCGTTTTGGACACGCTTCATGATTGGAACCTCGATNGCCGAAGCCGTTATCGTTCTACTGGAAAAGCCAAGCCGAGGCCGTTTTGGACACGCTTCATGATTGGAACCTCGATTACGAGGTGCAAATAATGTGCTGTGACACCACAGCGTCTAATACCGGTTGCTTAAATGGATCTTGCGTTCTGTTAGAACAAAAGCTTCAAGGAGAGCTGCTACTGTTCGCTTGTCACCATCATATTTATGAACTAGTCCTAAAAAGTCTGCTTAAAGATAAATTACACCAATTTACTAACAGCCCCGATATTCCGCTATTTAAACAGTTCACAGTTAATTGGAACAACATTGATTACACTAACATATAAATATGCTCAGATTTTGTGAAATAACATTTCAATGAAGAGGAAATTGATCAATTAGTATCGTTTTATAACCATGAATTGCAAAAAACAATTGTGAGAGATGACTACCGTGAGATAATTGAAGAAGGAAGAACAGAAGCAGTACCTTCAACGGTGTGTTCAAGAACACAGAAAACTGCATCCTGACTGCAAAGAGGAGACTTTACAAGGAAACTATCCGCATTAATTTTCGGGTGTCCAATATACTTATCTAGTGTTCATTGTTGTTTTAGTTTCATATTATACCTAAAAATAAAATTGTGCTAAGATCTAGCCACATATCACGGAGAAATAAAAAATACTATTTTAAATAACTTCGGGGTCTAGTCGGCACAGGTTAAAATCATTATACAAGGGCAATATTTCGTATCTGAGTAAGCCATGGTAGTTCGAAAAAATATAAGGGTATCCGTTAGCAAATTAGAAAAAAAAATTTGCCATATAAGGAACACCCTAACGTACAAGTACAGAAAACAAGTATAATATTGACTCACACATAGATGCATAAGGAGTTGTGTAGACATTTTGTATGAAATGTATTACAGATATACGTGATTGTAAAAATATAACTTAGAATCTCATAAAAAAACATGATCCTGAACAAAACTTTCGTTGTTTTATGAGGTTATTATTGATATAATACTTATACACAATAAAAATAGTTTTCATGTGAAAGATTTAAATTTAATTTTGACTGGAATTCATTTAATGTTATTAGTTACACACCCAAGTTGTATAGCATCAATGTCATCTTGCATGTTTCCAGTCATTTGCATTCGTAGAATGTTGGAATGTTTAATTACATTTATNTGTCATCTTGCATGTTTCCAGTCATTTGCATTCGTAGAATGTTGGAATGTTTAATTACATTTATTGAACCATTTGTTAATATATCACACAATAACTGAGACACGGTCCGTTCATGCGTGACACCTGATCACCGCTAGCTGGTAGTGGAGAATGTGTCTGTAGTTCTAACCATTAATAAACGTTCGCGTAAAGAACTATCAAAGCAATTTACTCAGCTCATTGAAATATTAAAATCAATACGCATACAAGTAGAGGAACAATGTTGAAAAATATAAGAAACCTTGCTGGAATAAAATAGGTATCACTCTGTTACCTTATTGTGTGATCTAAGAAGCATCAGTTCATTAAAATAAGTGATTTGTAGAAGTATTTTAAGTATAAGCTGAATTTTAGAAATTTTTTGTTTAAATAGAATATAGAAATGTAATATTTTCCTCGTATTTAGGGAAATTAATAAATATTTAAGCATTGGTCGTATTTTGGGATTTTCTGTGATAAATCATTTCAAATGTGACATGTTTTTAGCAGATTCCCCATTGTTGAGATACCAGAAAATATATTTTCTTCGGACAGTACAGTAACAGATCAGACATGCCTATATCATATAATATTATATTATAAGTCCACATTTAGAATACTTGAAATTGCTTCTTAAAACAACAGGTTACTACTTCAAAAAAGTGTCTTAATATGATACAGAATTGAGGCACATAATGCATGTAGNCAGGTGACGCGAGCGGTTCTTTTGGCGTTTAAGCATATTTTCTTCTATTCTGAATGTCCTTTTAGTTAAGGGGAGGCACTCCAGCTTCAATTCGCATTGGTCGAAGAATGTAAGAGACCGTTTCCTCCAAGCCATTAAAAAAAATTCACTGGATTGGTCAAGAGAAATGCACGCGGGAAAAGCAGCTGGCCCGTTGTTGGCCACTGCCTATGCCTGGGGCGTGGTTTAAAAACGTACGGTCACTTGTCGCTACGAGCACATGACGTACCCCCTGACAGGGTACGTCCGAGCGGATGTGTGGAGTTACTCAGCTCAAGCTTTCCCTGTTCCCTTCGCACGCTCAAAATCCGTATACGTTTGTGTCAAGAGTCCCTTTTGCTCCTTCGGTACTGCATGTTCCCGCGAGCCAATCCTGTAAATAAAATGTTCACTAATATATCTTTTCTCCACACTTTACATATTTAGCAAAAAAAAATCAACATTAGAATTAAAGAAGATAAGGTTTAAAATAGAAATACACAGATAATTTATTTTTACCCAGGTACGGTTTATTTACACAAATTAAAAAATTATAAGTACAATTAAAATGTGACAATCTTTAACAATTTAATGTGCGAGCCAAAACATGTTCGTACAACATTATTACCAGGCTTGGACGGTCGATCTGATACAGTAGAATGGGAACGTTCAAAGAGTCTTCTTCCAAGTTAAAGTCGGTCTTGAACGAACCCATGTTGGCGACAGCAGGTGATGTCACACGTGCACGTTTGCATGGGCACGTTTCACAGCTCGATGCAGGATCCCCAGAATTGTTATGCGTTGTGGTGTCAACACGGTNTCAACATTAGAATTAAAGAAGATAAGGTTTAAAATAGAAATACACAGATAATTTATTTTTACCGAGGTACGGTTTATTTACACAAATTAAAAAATTATAAATACAATTGAAATGTGACAATCTTTAACAATTTAATGCGCGAGCCAAAACATGTTCGTACAACATTATTACCAGGCTTGGACGGTCGATCTGATACAGTAGAATGGGAACGTTNCGCGAGCCAAAACATGTTCGTACAACATTATTACCAGGCTTGGACGGTCGATCTGATACAGTAGAATGGGAACGTTCAAAGAGTCTTCTTCCAAGTTAAAGTCGGTCTTGAACGGACCCATGTTGGCGACAGCAGGTGATGTCACACGTGCACGTTTGCATGGGCACGTTTCACAGCTCGATGCAGGATCCCCAGAATTGTTATGCGTTGTGGTGTCAACACGGTGGCTGTGGTGTGACCTTCAACGTTTAGTTGGAGCCATTTGAGTTGGAGTCTCACTGGTATTTGTTTGCTGAAGTACGCAGTCCTGGGTGGAGCAGACAGGGGCGTAAATTTTGGTAGTCGTGAGGAGGGTCGACCTTGCCTCGACCTTGCCTCAACTCGAAGTTGCTGCAAATTCCATTACCTGGTCCACAGTTGCTGGAAGAGTCTTATCCCGTTCCATGTGATGAACCACAGAATTCCCAGGAGTACAGCAAGTTATTAACTGTTGAGAAGGCTCGTAATCATCCGGAGTCACTGAATATAACCAGTGGTCCCATCCATCACATTTTTCATCGTAGGAATGTAGTGATCCAGACTCCCAGAAAGAATAGGTGATTTTAGAGTCGTTGGGATATATGACNATTTTTCATCGTAGGAATGTAGTGATCCAGACTCCCAGAAAGAATAGGTGATTTTAGAGTCGTTGGGATATATGACAAGACGTACAGGTTCTCCGGGTATAATGGCATCATCTTGCTCCCATGATGACTCGTGCTCGTCTAGGTGACTAATTTATTTTCTCGTTCGAATTATTTACATGCATTTATCGCATTGTGGAATTATGTCATTTATACACATGACTGTAACGTGATAAGGTATCTCCGTATTTTACGCAGCCTAAGATCACGCGTAGGACTTGCAGCAGGTGTTCGTAGCAACTATTGAAAATAATTTTGCATCTACACAAGCACATACCTGTATTTTTTTCCAACTTTGCATCGTGCAAAATCACGTCTACGAGCTCTNTCCAACTTTGCATCGTGCAAAATCACGTCTACAAGCTCTTCTCGAAGGCTGGCTGGCATATTTAAAACAAAAATATTATGTTTATGCTACAATATATATGTATAACCGTGTTTATATCTCTGTGAAATGAGCACGCAACTCGTAAAGTAACTGGGCGTTTTTCGAAGCACTCACCAAAGAACTCCGATCCATTTCTTTCCTTATTTTACGAAGGGAAGGACACCCATGATTATCCTGTACGTCGATTATTTCCAATTCGTTTAAGCAAAAATTACTTAGCCATTTTTTCTGCTCGGGCCCCGCCACGTTAATCGGTCCTCGCAGGAAATGCATAAGCAGGTCACACAGCACATTTCCGACATGATGATACGGGATCNAGCAGGTCACACAGCACATTTCCGACCTGATGATACGGGATCTTACCTTCGTCCCAGCACATTCCATGGTAGTGCTTGGTCAACCAGGCGTTTGTTTTCTTGCTCTTTTTGTCCAACAGTTTCCTCGGACACGGAGGCTGGAAGTTGGGAGATCGAGTCACGCCGTAACAAACCATGACTACGATTTCCTTGAGCACGAAGTCGTCTTGTGTCCATAATCTGTGCAAATACAATTTTTACGACTGAATCATAATTCCCCACTCTATGTGTATGTACGTGCTTAATTAAGTGATGATTTTTACCACGCCAGAAAAACAATCTTACTGAACGATCCTGTCGTAGAGTATCAAGCAGTAGACTGCGTTATTCACAGGCACGTGTTCCTTGGTGATTATTTCCATCCTGCAATCGGCAGTACCATTCTACATGCGCTCGTTCTGCTTAGATGTATCGAATACNTGTATCGGATACCAGCAAAGGTGCCATTTCTCAGAAATGTTCCGGGTTCAGGATGTGATGCGCCTTGCGTTCGTAATACGATGATTGAAATTGGAAATACATATAATATGGAAAAGTAAAACCTTTTTGGTCGAATGTAGCGTTCAGATCGATATACGGGAAGCTTACGCTGTTCAAAAATATCTTGATGTTTTCGACTTTGCAGTGGTCTAACACATACTTGTCAGCTACGATAAGTTGCTGTTTGTTCGTCTGAAGTGCCAGTATGATGTAGCGCGGATTTTCTGTGCTGGAAGACGTTTTTACGACCCATTGTTTTCGCGAGGTAGCGGACAGGGCAAAGCAGGTGACCAGGCTCCAATTTCTGGATGCTATTTCGATCACTTTTTCTTTATTGGCATAATTGTACAGCTTGATACAATCTAGGGTGCTCGGGGTCACGTGAGGGACAAACCACTATATTGTGTTCAAAGTAAGAGAGACGGGCTGCGTGTTTTCTCCAACTCCCAAAACGGCATCCAAATGCTATGTGACCAGCGTAATCACCAGCTCCAGCCTCACTCCTATTGATAATTTCTTATAAACTTCGGCGAATCCTAGTAGCAAGGAGAGCAGAAAGCACACATTGAACCTGCCTTCGGCGTAAATGGGAACATTATGGTAATTTTAGATTCCCCAGCCTGCCATCTTGGCTGCAGAGAGAGGGTTGGGCATGAGCTATAAATAAATTTTTATCGACGAGGTTATACCCACATCTCACGACTGGTTGACCGCAACATCATTTATCTCGTACATTATGTGTTCGAAAAAGTGCAGAATCCCATTTCGAACCAACTTGGTGGTGGTCGGGTAGTTCCATCTGACTTCGTTAGCCGGCCTCTTATTCACACAAAGGACTGCCTAGACAAGGTGTAAATAACTTGACGCTGTGTAGTTATTCGAACCTCCCTTCCAAGAGCGACTTTATCAAGATATTGTTGAATTCTAGGTGTTGATCCACATCAATGATTTCGTCCACCATGATTAATTTTAAACCGAGGACGTGGAGAAAAACTGCATTTTCAAGTGTAAGCGCAACGAGTCCTCGTGGTTTACTGATGTCGGGTTCGATGTACCGCACACTTTTATACATTTTTGTTTTCCCGGTGAAATTTGGTCTCTTTGTTTCAGGTGCAGGTTCAAAAAGATTTCTTCGTTTCGGAAATTTATCAGTTTCTCGTTTTGGTTCACGATCGAAACGGCTACTTCGTGGATGCTCTTTGCGACGATAAGAACATAAATGAGAATCTTTGGATAATCTGCGATTTTATATCCAGGAGATATAGTGCTGCTTGATTTCCCATTCACATTAAATGCATCTTGCCAAATTACAGTTTATTCGTATGTCATTAACCGGAAAGTTGTTGACTGCACTCGACGATACAAGTTTTTTTCCCCCCCTGTTTTATACATGCTGTCTTCGAACCCCAGCATGGGCCCGATCGTGTCCAGTTACGTGAAGTCTACATCTGTAGTACAAAACATTTCGGCCTTCAAAGGATTCGGATTTCTGTGCAGTTCGAATGCAGTGTCGTGCGGTAGAGATTTCTTTATGAAGTATTCCATGTCCTTCAGCTCGTACGCCCCGGTGGGAATGATGATTTCCTTCGCTGCCTACATAACCGAATACCGAAAACTGGCATTTTTATTTTCCTCAATGTAGAATAAAGAGTTAACTTTAATGATCCATTAGCCCTACACTCCATTCCTCCTCCATTAATAAAGGAGGGTAAAAACTGGCCCGCAGCATGGACGTTTGACTACACAGAATGATAGACACCGACATACTGATGATATTGATATGGGTCACACTTATTTTTTATTCCCTGCGAATACATTAATCTTTTTCGGGTTATCCCTGGAAATCTCGATTGCTTAAAAATCGCAGACACAAGTGTCCACAGTTCCACGGGTTAGGCATCTGTTCCGCTTCGTAATTGTACGCTTGTTTGTTATATTTCAAATACTCGCGCAATTCGGGTGGAGGAAGCAAATTCTCAAAACTATTATAATAGTCTGCATGTTTACCCTTTTTACGTAGGCCACTCAGTGAGTACTGGGCCCATCTGTCATGTCCAGATTAATCATGGAACATTCTTGTCTCTTGGGTTTAGGGAACAATGCATCTCTTATAAACACTCCGCAAAATTGAGGATTTTCAATTTGCGCGCCTCGCTTCACGGTGCTTTCAATATTCGCGACTGCCTCGGCGATACCGGACACAGCACCGATTGCAGGTATCAGTGCGGGCAGGAACACTCCTACCATGTCCTTTTATTACCTCTTGGTCCTTCTAGAGCTTTGCGATTACCTTTTGCTTGCAAGTATACCAATTCCTAGTTTAACATTGGCTTTCATGATAGTGGCTAGGCCCCAGGCAGCTACTTTTTCTCCGAGTCTAGCGGCTGCCGATTTTCTTATTTATTCGGCCTTCTATGCAAGTATCTTTTCTGCTTGGTGCGTGGCTTGCAGATCGTTGTACAGCCTATAAGCGATGTCGTGCTGCTTGCACGCTTCGTCCAGGGCGTTTATGTCCGTCTCCTTGGGTGACAGCCTTTCAGTTAATCTTGTTCCCGGCCCACAGATCCTGTTACCTGGAATGTTCTATTTCGAACAGGAGATTATTGATGAGTGAATCGACGATCCCATGCTCAGATAAAACCGTCTTTACATTGTGGTGCCTTAAATTAAATTGAGCGAACAAACTATAAATATTCTTCTTTTATACAGTTTTTTTTCAGTATAATGGAGGTAATAGAGCAGGACATTAGTTTCCCCATGTGTATCACCGGGGATCATGCCGCAACCGAGCACGAATCGCGTCATAGTGCCCTGTTGCCTATTAGTGTGCGAGGCCTGATTTTTGGGCCTTCCGGGTGTGGGAAAACATGCGTCTTACTGAGCCTGTAGATTGAGTGTGTATACAAGGAGAAATCCTTTCGGTACGTATGGTAACTCGTCCCGTTTGTCTAAGGCACTAAACAAGCGCACCCTTCCAAATGGAGGGCTGCAACGGTGACCCGTGTGGCCTCAGTAGCCGGAGGAAAATAAGGCACTCCCTACCACCGGACCCCCTCGACACACAGTGCTGGAGTTAGTGATGGGCTCTTGTCACTCGAGTACCCTTTGGCGAATTACAGCGGCGTGTCGCCGGACCCGTTTTCGAAGGATTGATGTTCGCTAATGAAGGGATGCTGGTCTGGTCCGCCTAGTATGAGGACTCCTTTACGAATTGCGTTCGTAGAGGTTAGATAGGTATCGGCCCCTTCAAGGTGGCGCGTGCAGATTCAACTCTGTATGATGCTGTTTACAGGTGAGGTGGTAACCATGCCCACCCACCGCTATTACAAGGAGCGCAATAACTTTCTATTGGATTGATTTCAACTGCAGTCTATTAAAGCACGGTGGTGCAGACATTATGGGACTGGCCGGCGTGCAGAGCATGGATTACTTAATACCTGATGTGGCAAAATACAATGTCTGAAGTGACTTTGTGGCTGATCTGAAATAGTATACTAGTGCTGGACGCTGTGCCCAGTGTATGTTGCTCTGAATTATACTCCTGTTATACCCAATGGGCTCAGGTACAAGAGTCTCGAATGCCTTTATGGTGTACAAGAAACAGATAAAGATGTGACGCCTACCAATATTGTGGAATGAGTGTTGGTAAAGGAGGTGTGGGGAAACTCCAGAAATTTTCTATTTTAAATAAAATTTTTATAATTGTTTTATATTTTTAATATAATATTTTTTATAAATTTTTGGATATTTTGGGATATTTTTGGATTTTTGGATGTTCAAGGACCACGGTCACCAATGTCAAAGGTCAAGGTCAAGGTGGTGGGCAAGATGGCTGCCGGGGGGACCGGAATGACAGATCTTGAACAGCTCCGATGCTCCGGTCCCAGGTCCCAATGTGCCAAATTCCACATTATCCCTCTACTACCGACAGTTGGTATAGGTGGGTGGTATGTTCGGTTGTTCTTGTCCACTGTTCTTGACAGATTGGTATGAGTTGGTCTTGGCATGAGCTAGTCTTGGGTGGATTCAGACTACAGGAACTGGTCGGAGTTCGGTGACGAAAGTTGTTAAGAAGGGGGAAGGGGAGAAGGTATGTTTGTAACATAAAGTCAATAATTATCTTTGGGGGTCGGGAGATTTATATTCTTCATAGCCAATGAAATATACAGGTCGGTGTTTATTCACCTGCTGATCGCGTCGCAGCAGGTAGTGGCTGTGCTTTGCCATATTTACGAGAATCGCACCCTCAGTACCACAAACATCCAAATAGATTTATCGCATTAGGTATGTAATTTTTTCTGAATGTTTTTTATTTTTTTTGCTTTTTTCTTGTATTTATGAGTTCACTGTCATTAGAATGAAGATCAATGTCATCCATCAACAACAAACTTGGGGGGTCAGAGTCAGTAACATATAATGTTCCTCAAATTTAATGAGTTCATTTCGATTTTTTAAAACATTTCCCTTGATTTTTTTAGTTCAGTTTATTGACGTCAAGTTTAAGTTCACTAACATCTAACATGGTGGTTTAAGTCATCAATATAATTTTTTATTGTATTTTTATAAATCCTGACTAACATTATAAATACGAAAGTGTGTGTGTTTGTTTGTTTGTTTGTTTGTTTGTTTGTCCTTCTTTTACGTCGCAACGGATCGACGTGATTTTTTGTACAGAGATAGTTGGAATCGTGAAGTGACAAAGGCTACTTTTATCCCGAAAAAATATCCCAATCCCTCAGGAAAAAAATATTGGTAAAAATTGCGCTCTGGGTACAATGCTGCGTCAATGTAAGTTGTTAATGTGGGACGACGTCGCAGCGGAGCAACGTAATAACGTGTTTTTTGCATAGAGATAGTTGAAGGGCCAGAAAGTGATATAGGCTACTTTTTATTCCGAGAATATATCTCATTCCCTCGGGGGAATTCTTATTGGAAAATGAAAAATTACGCAAACGGAATAAACAATGCAACGTCGCAGCCGAGCAACAGATCGACGTAATTTCTTGCACAGAAATAGCTGGAGGGCTGAAAGGTGATATAAACAACTTTTTATCGCGATAAAATATCTAAAATATTTACAAACGATAATAGTTTATCAAGTCGGAAAAAAGTTTGCCGCCAGCGTGCTCTCTTGCAATACGGTGTCTAAACCGTTTAAGATGGAACAACGTCATGTAGTAAAGAATTGTATAGAATAAAAAGACCTAAAATAAACTCCGCGGTATCATATGTCTATCTATCTATATCAGAGAAATACTAGTCAGTGTTTTTACGATTTAACTCACCGAGACGTTGAGTTTTATAATATGTTTAGAATATAGAAGATTAACACAAAGTAAAATTCAACTTTATTTAAAAAAAAAACCTAATAAATAATTCTGTAGTCCACGCGAGTGGAACCGCGGGCACTGCAAGGTTTTTTATATTTTTTTGTAATATTTCTTGATTTTTATGATTCGGAGCGGGGTGGTGGTTATGGGGTTTGGGTAGAACCGGAGGATGGTGGCTCAATGTTATAATTTTTTCAATTGTTCGCGATTTTTCTCGGTTATTTTCAATGATTGGGAGGGTGTTGGTGAGGGGTAGGAGGTGTTGTGGTTAGAGATTGTTAGGTTTAGTGGAAAAGGGTGGGGTGGCGTAATTTTTTTAAATTTTTATATTCCCCCCCCCCCTCCGCCCCCCCGGCTATTTTTGCGATGTTTATCGATTTTTATGTAATAGGTGAGTGTGTGAAGTGAGCGGTGGTGAGCTGAGTAGGGCGGGTGGTTTTTTGGTTGGGGGAGAGGTAGAGGAATGGTGGTGAGGTTATGGTAGATTCTGGATGGTGGTTTGAGGAGGGGGCCATGTCCGCTGATCCGCTGCACCTGGCTCGCAGAGCCTTGAATACGCTATTACTGCTCTGAGGATTAAGTGGTTCATTCCGCTACGAGCCTCGTATCCGCTTGCTCCTCTGATGACTTCGGCTCTGGCATCGCGGAGCTCCCAATATGCTTTTCTCATTTTTCTATTATTTTGAAATTCTTTGGCAAAGAAAGTGATTATTGGGGTTAAACTGACCGTTTCGTCGATAAGATGGTCGCGCCAGGCCACCGCCGGCCGTAACCTCCTCATGTTACGTCATGGTCGGTGAGTCCTCATTCCTCCTGATGCCGGCTAACTGTGCCCGCGCTGTCCAAATCCTTCTAATAATTATCTCTCGCATTCGGCCATTAACATTTTAGATCCAATACACTTTGCGTTTTTGTGTATTACCTTGGGAATTATACGCAGTGATAAGCTGTAGTTGGTAGACGGAATAGGTAATTAATGTTCAAACTTACAATATAAATTATTTTGTATCATGCGCTTTACTATGAGCTACAAATTTCATAACGTTTTCAAGTTTTTCTGCATCGCAGAAATATACGGCGGCACAAAGCACTTTGAATTTCAGCAAACCAACAACCGAATGGGGAATCTATCATAGAGATTATCGTTCACACTTTTGGGTTTTATAACACAGATTTCATAAAATGTTTAGTTGTTTTAGAATCATTGGCGTGCTTTTTATGGAAGTTTTATGACATTTATCAACGATATTATAGGAATGGTGGAATCGTTAGGTGAATAAAAAGTTCCCTTAGGTACTAATAATGAGGATGCTCTGCGTATATGACACGTTTATTCGGTATGCATTCGGCATAAAGGAATGGTTTTATCACTAATCCTTCCAGTGTTATCTGAAGACAATATACGCCAATAGTTCAACTTATGACTGAATTCATGTATTTACATATGTGCGCATATGTATAAGAGCCACGCGAAAAAACTTTTGAGCCTGTATGAAAGAAAATTAGTTTTTTAGTTCACGCTCATGGACCCAAAATAAAGTGCAAATTGCGTGATCAGTTATTAACAACAAAAACGAAGGGTAATATAGGTAGAAAGAGAAATAGAACGCGAAAGGAAGTTAAAAATGTATATTTTTAGCAGCTTGCCGTTTGAAGTCGTAGAAAAATACGTTTTAAAGTTATCTTTGTAAAACAAAACTTTAGTTTTTAGCACATCCTAGGCAAATTGCACGTCGAGGAAGACAGTCTCTTGAAACCGCGAAGGTAGTCTTTTGTATTATATTGGTGACTTGGGAGTTGACCGTCTTTAGAAGGGCAATATGTATAACGGCGGAAAAATATACCCTTTACAGCAGCAAAGTCGAGGAGAAATTTCAGACAAGAAGAAAACATGAAAGTAACTAGAAACGGAGAGACTTGCGACAAAAAGAGGGGATATAAAGGAAAAAGGTTTCTTTCTAGGCGAAGACAAACGAGACTATAGACGCAGACACCGGAAGTGTTGTCAAAGTAAAAGAGTTTAGCTTCAAAGTGAAGGAAATATGAGAAAAAGATTGAAGGAAAATAGTATCACAGAACGGGGAAAAAATAACACTACGTGCTTGCCTTATTCCTCTTGAGCTCTGCCAAGAAAACAAACCGACAGCTGGTGCTTTCTTCCTAGTTATTTTACGAAACAAGATAAACGTATCTTTAGGAAATAAAGTTTTATTTGTTAAACAAGGTTCCTGAGTAACTTGCACTGCTAGTAATTCTCCTAGGTTATGAGATTTCTTGATTAATGAGCAGCCAAAACTTGGTGGCAAAATGTTACAATAAGGATATTTACAATGTGTGTGTGATGAGAATTAAACTGAACTGTTTATTTTCAAAATTTCGAAATAAAAATATGTTTTAAAAATTGATAAAACGAAATCTTTTTATTAAAATGTACTACAAACGAAAACTTCATTTTCATAGCAATCAAAATTATTTTCATAGAAGAATTTCGCCACATTTCTAAAGATAAAATCGTGGGACGTTATTATTACAATTTTTTTCAAACGGTTTTATACAAAAGTGATACAGGTTAGGGCAAATATTGTCGATGTTTTTAAAGGAGCTCATTCGTAAAGATAACTGCCATCTTCAGCCATTATACGTAAAGAATATTTTAAGGAATGGAAGTACCCAGTAAAGGAAATTCGGTACTGGAAGGTAACAGTTTCTGATTTTTGCCTAAAATAAATTTTGTTGTTATGTAAATCATTTCGTTTTATTAAATAGCAAATTTGAAGTAAATATCTAAATCAGATGGGGATAACAGCGAATAGTAACCTGTGCACTGAAGGAAAGTAGCTTAGAATACTTTTCTCCTTAGGTGTAAATGGACTCGTCCGTTTTCATTTAGTGTAATGTGGTGCCGTAATGATGGACTATTACCAGATATTAACTCTCGTTTAGGTATAGAACCGTTACTAATACCTTTGCATTGCTTTTCGTGGTTTGAACCTACTCAGAATGTTATTGTAATATTTTCCTCGTTGCTCGCCCTAAAAAATTATCACGAGACAAACTTGCAATGAACTTCTGTTATATCTTGTTCACAATTAATTAAGCACTATTCTAATCAACTTTTCGAAAAATATCACTGTCCCTACTTGGATATATATACACAGAGGTGACAAAATTCATGGGATAGCAATATGCAAATATACAGATGGCAGTAGTATCGCGTAAAAAATGTATAAATGGGCAGTGCATTGGTTGGGCTTTCATTTGTAGTCAAGTGATTCATGTGAAAAGGTTTCTGACGTGATTATGGACGCACGACGATAATTAACAGACTTTGAACGCGGAATGGTAGTTGGAGCTAGACGCATGGGACATGCGTCTATTTCGGAAATGGTTAGGGAATTCAACATTCCGGGATCTACAGTGTCAAGAGTGTGCCGAGAATACCTAATTTCAGACATAACCTCCCACCATGGACAACGCAGTGGCAGACCGCCTGCACTTAATGACCGTGACCAACGACATGTGGGCAGAATGGTCAGTGTTAACAGACAAGCAACACTGCGTGAAATAACCGCAGGAATCAATGTGGGAAGTACGACGGACGTGTCCCTTAGGACAGTGCGGCGAACTTAGGCTGTAATGGGCTATGCCAGCAGAAGACCGACTCGAGTGCCTTTACTAACAGCACGAAATCGCATGCAGCGCCTCTCCTGGGCTCGTGACCATATCGGTTGGACCCTAGACGACTGGAAAACCATGGCTTGGTCAGATGAGTCCCGATTTCAGTTGGTAAGAGCTGATGGTAGGGTTCGAGTGTGGCGCAGACGCCACGAATCCATGGACCCAAGTTGTCAACAATGAACTGTGCAAGCTGGTGGTGGCTCCATAATGGTGTGGGCTGTTTTTACATGGAATGGACTAGGTCCTCTGGTCCAACTGAACCGACCATTGACTGGAAATAGTTATGTTCAGCTACTTGGAGACCATGTGCAGCCATTCATGAACTTCAAGTACCCAAACAACGATAGAATTTTTATGGATAACAATGCGCTATGTCACAGGACCACAACTGTTCGCGATTGGTTTGAAGAACATTCTGGACAATTCCAGCGAATTATTTGGCCACCAAGATCGCCCGACATGAATCCCGTCGAACATTTATGGGACATAATCGAGAAGTCAGTTCGTGCACAAACTCCTGCACCGGCAACACTTTCGCAATTATGGACGTTTATAGAGGCAGCATGGCTCAATATTTCTGCCGGGGATTTCCAACGACTTGTTGAGTCCATGCCACGTCGAGTTGCTGCACTTCTCCGGGTCAAAGGAGGTCCGACACGTTATTAGGAGATATCCCATGTCTTTTGTCTCCTCAGTGTATATATTACAGGACTCAAGCACCGGCAAGCGAACAGTAAAGTTTGTAATTACGAATGGAATGTAGTTCCATGCTTTAACATTGAATGAAAAGAGTTAGGTAAACATTAGTGAATATTAACATAATTCATTTTGCTTTCCGTTTTTTTCATGTGTTAATGTGTCAGAATCGTCGAATTTGTATATTATTTACTTTTACAATAATTTCATAATTTATTTCACCGATTAATATATAAAGTAATTAGGCCAATTGCAATGTTAATTTTACACTTAGTGGATAAATACATTAAATGTATATACAAGAAGATCTTAAGCAGGACTTTCAAATGTGCTCAGTTTACCGTGAACGGCTTTTATCAATCATATAAGAGGAAGCATTATGTCGGCAGCTATGACGATTCACATTATTTGTAGGAGGCAGCGAATTTGCATACGTAAGGCATCCTCACATTAACCTATATACCTATAGAGCTAACAGAAGAAAATGTGGAAAGCGAACAAACTCATAAATGGCAGGCAATCCTCAGTTTACAGGCGTGCAAATGCAATCAAATTTTAATTTTTGGTCTTATTTTACGCAGGAAATATTTCCGAAGAGAAGTATTTTTTATATATATGCATTTACGCGAGTTTCTAAGTACTACTTTTTTATATGAAAAATATTAACTAAACAAGATAGCTAAATATTAAGTACAATGAATTTTTACACCATTCATTAAGGCGTAACAAGCAAATTATTTAAATGTTTTCTTTAATAAGTTTTATATTGAAGCCAGGATGACTGGATATTCAATTTAAGTAAGGACGAAAACCTGTAGTACCTGTTGCAAATGAGGCTTTTCTGTGTGTGTTTAAAAATTATTGATGTCACATATTGTATATCGTGGGACAGAAAAATCAGTACGTTGGAGTAACAAATAACTAAAACCAGTAGTTTGAATTGTGCAATATTGCATTTAGATATATGCTGGAAACAAGAATTTTCTTGCAAACTCGAAAGTAAACAGCAAAAGTACGACAGGAGTTCAAACTTTGATATAAAATTACAGGAGAGGTACCACGCACAAACACAATGAGGCTGTGTTCAACTTGATCATTTAGCACAGATAGTACTTTAATATTTAGTAGCGTTCAATTCAAACTCCATTAATAGTCACTTGTTCAGCGACAGTTGCGATTTGGTAAATGAGAATTTTTTTCCAAGTTTTGTTACATACAATAAACCAAATACTAAAATAGCAAATACGTCATAATTTTAGTCGACTAACTCGAATCACGTGAAATTTTCGTGAACTAAGAAGTAAATTTGAACATGGATTGAGCAAAATTTCCCAAACCAAAATCACGTCAGATGAGGTGTATACAATTGTATGCTGCCATAGTTGTACTTTTTTTTTAAATTGTGTTTATTGTTTGGTGATGAACGTTTTCGTTATTCGGTGTTTTTCGATAGTTACTTGCACAAACACATACTCGTAAATTAATTTAATATAAAAAACCTTTAAGAGAACCATAATTTTTATGTAAAGGAATAAATTAGGTTTTCGGTAATTACTTGAGTGTCCTCAAACTAGTCTGCGTAAGCTCATTTTTAAGACATAAACATCATAAAAAAGAACAATTTTTTACATTCACGTAAAAGCAATCGTAACTAGTAAGCTTTACTTAAAATGTAACTACTTGCGTGTACATAGTATATATTTTAATATAAGTAGAGCAAATAGTTATTTTATTTACACTAAACCAGAGTAAGAGGCCTTCCAACGGATAGAGGATGGGCTTAAAATTTGCTTTTCACTTTATTTCGTTCGTTTTAATATTTCGATAAATGTTGCTTGCTTTAGTTATTTTTCATTCTATTTAGTTCAATTCCACATTTTTTATTTCGTATTATATTGTTGTTCATTATATTTCGTTCTTTTTCATTCTTTTTTCGTCAAATTTCCCTTAGAATGTTTTGCACTTCATTTTTTTTCGTATTCAGTAAATTTTGTTGCATTTTTCTTGCATGAATTGTTTTTCACTCTATTTCATTTGGTTTTTTTATTCCTAAATTTGACCTAATTTGCATGTTTACGTTTTTCTTCACGATTGTGTGTTTCTTTTCGATCATTATTAATTAATAAGTCTTACTTTCGTTATTTCTCAACTAGTTATGCTCTTTTCCAATCTGATTCATTTGTTTTTATGCATATTGGAACGAGTTAATTTTTTTGTGCTGTTAGCTAGTATTGTCGTCAATCCTCAATATTCAATATATTTTACCAGGTAGGCAAGTACTGACATTACTGAAGTTACAGGGCTTCAAATTGTAAGCTCATGCTTTGGAAGGCCTCTGACTCCGGCTTATGATATATGTACCTAAATAAAATACAACTAATAGTGACACTAGTGTTGAAATATACTTACAGCTCTATACACACTAGTAGTTAAATTAAATACAGCTTACTCTTTACAATAGTTTTACGTGAATTTAAAATATTTATTGTTATTGATATATTTTTTATAAATGTAAAACCTGTTTCTCGTTTTATAGTTCAACCTATTATCTTCAAATTATAGCACATATTGTTACAACACGCCTGAGGGGCGAATCTGAGTTCATGGGTGATGCAGGTCTTAATAAAAATTAAATAACTAAATTTTATTTTTATTTATTCACACAGCTATTATTTACAGAATTATATTATTTATCTCAGCTTTTACTTTTTTCTTTATGAGTGGGAACAATACTTAATTTCTATTTCAACTATAGTTGACGTCCTTCTTAACGCCTCGGTTAGGTTACAGTCAATTAACTCATACTCGTTAACACACGTTCAGCCTATCTGTCGCCATCATTTGTATTGTCTTTCACTCACGCATCCAGTCGATAGCCCAGCCTGTATGTCGTACTATTCGCTGCGCCGATGATCGCAGTCACAGATTTTCCTCCCTCTCGTCACTTCTATCGCCACTCGTTTCTCTTCTCGCTTGTCATCTATCGCTGAAACTCCAGCCACTCATCCAGTCAACCACTCCCAGCTCGGAGGCCCATCGCACTTCTATACTCGCTGGCCTTAACCAGGAATATTTGACGCACCCCGAGTCATGCTGAGAAAAATTAGGCTAGCAAACCACCAGAAAATTCTTCAGGCAATCACGGAGATTCAATTAGCTGAAGGTCAGGAACGCAAGTCGCAAAACATTTACCACGGGGCCACGCGCTGCGGAAAGCCTGTATTAGCTGATCTTCGTGTTCGCCGCCGGCTCTTGGGTTAGGCCTACATGCGCGACCTTTACACATTTCCGCTCTCGCAAACAATGCCAAGCAGCGAGGCCGTAACAGTATATATTTTTATAGTAGTTACTTTATACATCATAATGCAAACAAATCCTTAATGTCGTTGGTATCAATATTTTTATTTATAAATACTATACAAGACATTAGCTTACATTATTTTTCCATTATTAACCCGTATGCATATGTATACCACCATAAATATAACGTAACCAAAACGTTTAATTGAAAATACAAAATTCCTCTTCCACCTTTCTTTCACGTAAGCCTGTACGTCAATAATAAATAAAGTATGGGCGTATGGTCTGTATGACAGTAATGTATTGAAGTAGCCGGATTATGATACCGCCATTAAAGTAATGTAACCAAATAACTTTGTTGGAAATCCAGAACTATCTCCCGTGAAGGCCTATACGTCAATCATGAATAAAAGCTGGTCCTGCGAAGCCGTTGAAATATTGGCCCTCATTCCAGGCTCGCCAATTTTTATTGTCATTGACTTATGTAACACACATTTAATTGTTATTTACTTATATCATTAATAACTCTTTATTTTTTATATATATATTTTTCGGAATCCGCTTGCCAAGAGCTGTCATTCGATGTAAATAATTCGGACATTGTGAAAGATAATTATTGCCAAAATGGAAATTTCTATTATAAATAAAGTTACTATATTGTTATACATTATTGTTGTGTATATTTTTTGAACCATTTTCCCAAGAACTTTTCTTTGAGACCCATGCCACTGGGATTTGAAAAGAAAATTTAGTCTGATATTATGGCTGCTAGCGTTAGCCATATTGATAATTTCGTGACGTCACCGATTATGTATCACCCGCAGTTTCGAGGTGAATCCAGCGATACCTCATTTGTCAGAATCGGGCCAGCCGTGAAGGTCCTATTAAAAACTACAATACATGTTTTTTGACGTTTCGTCATAATTTAATCGGTGTTTTGAAGAATTTATTTCTACAGTGGGGCCTGTAAGAAATCTACACTGAAATATATTCTTAATTATTTTCAATTTCAACGTAAGAAATTCAAAAACCAATTTTAGTGGTTGTAAAAACTACGCTGTCGAAATCGTAAAATTTCGAGAAAAAAAAACTCCTCATTTGTTACTCGACGTGCCTTTTTGGTGTATAGTACTTAATTATTACATTTAATATTAACTGAATGTAGTCACATTTCCTCGATTAGGTGGGTGAAATCTATCACCATCGCATACAATGATTTCGCTGAAAAAGCACTTTGGTGACGGTCAGTATTTCGTTTCAACAGTTAGAAACTCCAGCATATATTAAGCGTCCTAACGAGATGGCTCGAGCCCTATACAATGAAGTAGGGAAACATTACCACGAAAATAAAAATAAAAATAACAGTATGCACTTACATAATATTCTCATTACTTAAGAACGTACTTATCGCTCAGTATTTTAACTGGTCTACAAGTCCAAGAAGCAAAATATTTTCGCATGGTAAGGTCACTAACTTTTCAGGAATGTATCTTGTAATGAGTGTGCGTGCTTGAGAGAACGCGCTCCTGGTAGCAAAATTTTTAAGTTTTCGATGTGAAACAAACCCAGAAAATGATTTTCTGTCACTTTACATTCGTCTTAGGTAAGGAATGAATGTATGTAGCCACGGTAAAATACACTGACGTCAATTTCCCTCTGATTAACTGAAGTGTATATTTAAAACATGTAGTAATTCTTGACAAATAAGCCCAGGTAACAAAATGTTGAATCGCTTACAATGAAAAATGTGTTCAGCTATCGCCAGTATCCATAGACACACTAAATCGCAGTGAAATTCTATTAAATCGTTTTCAATTAGATTTTTTACTTGGACACGTTCCGAGTTTGTGTGTTATAACTGTCATAATTCATAACAAATAAATGTATTCTCATTATTGTTCGCACTGTCATGTCAGGAGACATGCGGAAAGCATGAAACCTGAAATGTAACTCGTCATATTACTTTATAATGTAGACAACGTTGTTCAATATTTTCTTTTGTTCCTAAAACCACGGACGAAATTTACCTCTCAAATAATCCTAAAGATACAACGTTTATAAACGTATGAGAAAACTAACCCTGGGGTATTAAAAAAATCATTAAACAGTAGACGCCTAAATTTGTCAAACTGCAATGTATTTTTCTGGAAATGAACCGGACTAACACAAAAAATAAATGCTTAAGCTGGTATATAGTATTTATTATCCATATATACCATATCCGAAAAACTAAGTAATTCCCGTTCTCATTCGTTTCACACGGGATCATTTCAAGGTAATTTCAATTTCAGCAACTTTAACTTAATATTTTCTTAGAGGTTGTCAAAATTATTTTATAATAGTTTAAGATAGTCGTTTAATAACCTTGCCTTCGCCAGTCTAAATAAGGATTTCAACAAAAGAATGCACAGAGATTAAAAATCGAATATTTTTATTGAAGGGTAAAAAACACTAAAAGCGTTTCTTCGTACGGGTTTCTTCAAAGGACGAACCATTCCTCTCCCCGCAGCTACGTTCATATCCGACAATGCCTTCTGTAGCGGCACCCGTCCCTCCGGGGCCATCTCGTCGGGACGCATTCCAGCAGAGGGCCCGCTCTCGACGTCCCTCGGCGACCGGCAGACAAATCCAATCACCGTCGCACAGAGGACAGCCGTTCCTGGTTGCTCGCGTCGCCCCCTACCTCCCCCGACTCCGCGCCGGCAGACCTCGACGCCTTTGAGCTCCAAGAACGCTACCTCTTCGCCGGGGCTGCGCAGAATGACATGTGACTGGAGTCGCAAGTATGCCACCCCCCACACCCCTCTTGGCCATTGCTCAAAGCCCTCTGCACGACCAGAGGCGTGATTAATCCCGCACCCCTCACCCAGTTATGGTGAATTCTCGGTTCCTTCACATTTATTAAATAAAACCTTTGAAAAATCACGCCATATGTGACTTGTTTGGTTGTTTCTTGTACGCTTCACGTAAGAAAAAACGTTTTATACTTCTGTTAACACCTCATAATTGGTTAAATTAAACCTTTACTTGTATTTTAGATATGAATTATATTATGTCACTCATAATTAGTATAAATAAAATACAGTGAGAAAACCGGTGTGTTGGTAACTCCTGGTAAGAAAAAGTTCTTATGTAAATTACTATTACACTGATTGCACACGAATGCGGTGTTCTGTCCCTTTGGTGTAATTTTCTAGACTTGGTTAAGCTTTACTTGAAGGAGGCGGAGGAATATCCTGAAAGTATATCTTTAGCATGGATTGATAATAGTCGGAAATAACCGTGAATGGAGTATATAGATTAATTAATTTTCTTTCGCAACTTCCCCCAAGGCCTTTTCGAGTCATCTTCCATTTTCATTGCACTGTCCCTGATCGAAAATGCGCACATGGCCTTCCAGTGAAGATAAAACCATGGTGCTCCCTTGTACTTCCTTATGTTGAAACACAATTTTCGTTAAGAAAAATATAACTGTTTGCCTACAAGGTAAAAGAAAATTCAAACTTATATTAGCAATGCTTTTTGCGCATAAAAAATGGACATATCCATTGTAACACACGACACTCTCATGGGAGGCCTCCGCAGTAGCATTGAGATGTTTTCTTCGTAAAAATTAAATGGTTAATTAGAAGTGCATTGAATACTTTAGCGTCACTATTATGTTAAAGCCAGAAAAAATCTAAAAAAAAAAAAAAAAAACTATAAAAAGTACCTCTGTCAGAATTTTACAAAAAAAATAAGCAGTTCTGTACCAAAAGAAAAAAAAAGTGTTCAGCGGAAAACCAAACAAAAATTAAGTCTTGATATACTTTTACGGGATTCAATTGTTTTCATGTAATTTAAATATGAATATCAAAACGGCGTAAGCCATACATCACAAAAAATAAAAATAATAATATTACTTGTTAATTAATAATATTACGCTTTATATTTCCCCAAAATTTGTTCCTGGTGTCTCAACGAAATTAATTGTATAAGAACTAAAACTGTACATTAGAGTTAAGTTATTCTTATGCTGTATACCTTCCGCCCTCTCAAAATCAATTGATCCACAGGAGGATGCGATTGCACTTTTGTAGTGTTTCCAAGTTTATTTTCTTTAAGAAATACAATAAAATACCTCGTATATTTTATTCCGTCCCATTCATTTCTCTCCCATGCGAGCACACGTAGTTTAAGATATAGGATTTGAGTAGATTTAAAACTAAACAAATCAATTAATCAATGTGATAGCAATGCAAATGTATTGAATGTGTTATATGTGAATTCTCCTCCAGGTTCTTATAATCATTTTGTAAACATACATATTTTGTAACGGTGGGAGCACAGTTTCTAAATAACAATGTTACACTCAGTTCCCTTTAATGTTAGTTAATTATACATTAATTTCTTTCCAATCACATTTTAAAATTTAAGTTTTATAGTATCATTAAACGCAACAGTCTACAAATTCAATCTATAAAATGACTACTCAGAGCGACAGAGACCTAAACACATTTATTCGCACTTACTATTGGATGAAGCCTAGTGAAGAAAAAGGCTGACGATATCGTGAACTGCCCGCGGTGCGTCTGCCGCGTCCACGTTCAAGATTGCACGGCAAAGCACATCACTCAAATCCAAGGCCCGACTGCTAACTTGCCATTACCAACGCCGTAGCGCACCACACACAACAGTCCACCTGCAAGAGCGAAGACGACGGCAGTTTCCTCACAGAGTTTTCCTTTGTAACTCTTTCAACTCCTCCACACAAGCTATCCTACCGTATCGAAGAGGTTTCAACCCAGTCCGTATTCCCACTGCTAGCAGCCCCCAAGACTAACAAAGATGCCTAGAAAAAATGTAAAATTAAAATCTCCAAAATCCTTATCGAAATGAGGACATTTCGTATCGTAAAAATGGAGAGAGAAGTTACGATAGCGTGAACATGCCTTAATTCGATGGACTTCCTAAACACGTTTATCACTCATGAGCAGTAATCAGGACTGCCAGTTGCCGCAATCGGGACTCGCATTGCCGAAACCCCGGTAAGCAGGAATCCCCTCTACCAGCCAGGGAATCAGGCCATTTTACGTTATGGCACGCCGATATGAGGGTAATGCAGAGCAGCAGCAGGGGTCTTTCTCCATGTGACGCCGGTCGAGATGGACATCACAAGAAGCCTGCTGTGCCGACCGCCGTAACTTGTCATACTTCATCAGCCTTCGGATACTTCTCAAGGTGGGACGGGACAATCACAATGTACTAGCGTGGCTCTCAGTAAGGTAGTGGATGTAGTTAAATTAACAATACTCCCCCGGCATTATAGTAATTTATGTAATATCCAGATGTTTTTATTATATAGCGGTATAGTTAACTTTAGCTTATAATATTTATTACCCTACATGCTCTATCATCATTATATTCCCCCAACCTTAACAAGTACTGTTTGAATACAATATAAACAAAGTATAACAGTGTGGTCTGGCCGGGGTTTATCCATAGCCCTAGTGTCTCTCCACGACACAACCGCAGCGGGTTGTCACTCACCGCCTGGCCTTTCTTAACTGTTTGTTTGGTTTTCTGCAGAATATTTTTTTTTCTTTAAGTACATAACTGGTTTTTTTTTTATTCTATCAGAGTTACTTTTTATGGTCTTTCTTTTGAACTTTTGTCTGGTTTTAAAACAATAATGGCACTAGTTATTTTTTATGAAGAAAATAACTAAATGATACTGCACCGCGAGCCACTTGTTTCATTCTACAACGAGCTTCTCTGCTCCTTCCGAAACGAAGCATTACGGTAGTTCCAGAATCCAGGTCTCCACCGCTCGTCCGAGCTGATTCTCACTATCGCTGCGGTCGCCACTACTTTCCACTGAGACTCAATGGTCCTCCTTGTACAAGACATCAGCTCCCTGGATGTGATCTTCCATGCATGATGTTGATGGGCGGACGGACCCGCCAGCATACGGCGGTCAACCTCCGCAGCTTTGGCTCTTTATGCCCACAGAATGCACACTACGGCGCGTTGTTCGTCGATGGTGCAATTACTAAGTGGAGTGTCCTTGCTACTACCTACCACTCGAATTAACGTTGAAACGACCCATGCGTAGTGAATTACTGTTGTTTGTATCGCGTAATCTCGAAATTTCCTTTACTTATTTATTCACTGTCACATATAATGACTCTCCACATTTCGACACAATGAAATAGGCTTCGTGGTGAATGAGGTACGACTCGCTCCTCTTTTATTGTTTGTAGGTAACATGCCTCACCCACTAGGCCATTGGGGAACCTCCTCCTTAACTGTAGCCAAAAAAGCACAGTCACTGAACATACATGTATTTTTTAGACTTGCAATGTTGTTTGTTGCGAGTTCTCGCCGTGGAATACAAAACTGCGAACACTGTGAATTTTAAACACCAAGCGAGTTTCGAACTTCAAGATAATTCACTGTTGTTCACTTATTACTTCCATGAGCATGATAAAGGAGTTACGACACACAGGTAATCTTCCAGCCAAATCACATTCGACGCTTTACAGAGGCTTTAAAAAATGCTACACTATTTCTTTATTCAGCTTTGCTAATTTCGTTCCGAACTTGAATCAGCGTGTGCAATCACCGATATTACATTAATTAAAAATCTAATTATTTTCTTCTCGCATGACTAGCTAATCGCCGTTGTGTCCAAACAGTGTGCTGGGGCAGCATGCTAAACTGTCAGTAGTTATCTCTGTTTCATTCAATAACAGGAGTGACAGATGCGTCCAGCAAGTGGTTGTCATTTCCAGCTATCAAATTTTCAATAAATCGATTTGATTTTCCAAAATTAGCAACCTCTCCTAAGGATTCATGTTTGCAGTGCACAGTCTACGTGTATCATTATCATTACTATTTATCCCATGCACGTATCTCACGTGCGTGGGGTGAATATTTAGGACGCACTGTGTCGTGAAAGTTTGAGTGTGTTAACATGCACCGCATATTGAAAGCGTCTCGTATTCACCGTTCTAATGCTCACAAAACAGTGACGTCAACAATCTCAAAAAAGTTCCTTTTTAATAAAATGTTATTTACAGTTTACTTTGAATAATAATTTGAAAGGAGCTGCCATTCGGCATATTTGAAGCGGGCCGCTGGTGCACAAAGGATAAAATATCTAACTACGAATTTATGTGACACTTTAACTAAAACTCATTATTATAAGTCACGGTAGTTAAGAAAGAATACAACGTCTACTAAGTTATTACGAGCCTAATTAAGTAATCTAAACAGGTTACGTATTATTACATGCAGTCACTCCGCATATTTTCCCTTGCCCCTCTCTCCACTCGAAACTGCAAAGCGCAGTGATCTAAGAGCTTCACCAGTAACCGGATGAGAGCGGGCAGAGATACAAAGCAAACCCCAATATCGCTAGCACGAGCCATTATAACACTGTCGGCACTAATGTTACCTTCGTCCTTGGAAGTGTGAATTTCTTGGGTAGTCGATACGCGAATTTTCTGGACACCGCCCTACCTAAAGCGACGCGGGTAGTGAAGAATCTCCTGGGCCAGGCCAGCTGAGCATTATAAACCGCGGTGTGCCTTATACGGAGTTTTATACAGGGATTAGCGTCAGGTGTTTGGTACCATCGGAACCAGCAGATATATATAATCTGTAAGCATCGAGAAAGCAGAGAGTAAGACTGATCGGCTGGACTGTGGAAAAGAGGAACTGGATGCATGAATGACAGACATATGGAATGATGTTAAAATGTACGGCAAAGGACATCATGATCTATGTATGACTGAAATGTGAGGATTAAGCGACTGTAGCTAATATAAACACAGAACTAAGGACTGTAATAATAACAATACAGATTGGCACTGAATATTGTACTCACTGACATAAATATTAAGTGTTAATAGTAGAGATAGGTTGTTAAATGCTGTAAATAATATATGTGTGTATTTTATGACACTCTAAATTAATTAAGAAAATTACTTAATTAATTTAATTGTTATTATGACCTCCAGGATTTATGAACTCTGATAAGTTCCAGGCGACTTGTAAAAGTATTTAAAATTTTTATAAGAGAAAATTTAATTTTACCATTTTCTATTTGTTGGCATTGAAAACATTTTTTTAGAAATATTTTTTTCGCTTGCAAATTAATTAATTTTTATAAGTGAATCATTATTGTGAATTGCACTGCATTGAAATCTGTATGGAGTGTGATCAAGTACAGCCTAAGTTTTAGATAATTTTTTTACCTCTCACTACAGCTAAATCAGAATTTTTGATACGTAAATTTGAGGATTTTATCTCAGACTTGAAAAAGTTTCCGCTGCACGCCGAACCCACCGGAACTCTCGCCACGCATCGCCGTACACACGCGCAATTGCCATCAGCAGGGTGAGGGCTGTATTTCTGATCCCGCACATTCACACACGTTCCCCAGTTTAGTTTTCAGATATTTCTTTACGGAAATAAGCAATCTCCGACTTTATTTATTCTTTTATGTAGGCCTGCCGGTTTCAATTGGCTACTCGGTAGGGCGGCTTACTCACTAAAAAGGAGGAAACAGCAGATATTTTAAGACAGCGCCAGTAAAGCAGCGAGCAATCAAGTACTCGAGGGAGATGTAATTCGTAGTAAAGTACGGGGAAGCGAGCGGCAGTAGAGTGCATGAAAGAGAGGCGTGGTCATGTTTACGCTGCAAGCAGCCGATAGGGGGGAGCCCATAAAGCGCGGGAGTANATCCTCTTCATGACCCTTCTCCCCCGGTGGGAGTGCCAGCCAGCTGATGTCGTATTGGCGGTAACGAGCCTCTACGAACTGCCGCTCCGCCAGTCCGCTAGAACTTATTTGTCCATGGCCACCGCACCCGTAAAGATACACCGCCGTTATACGTCCTATAATAGAAAATTATAACTCGAGGAGGTTCTATTTTCTTTTATATCATCTACTGCAGTTACGCTCCCCGCCGGATTGATTATTTTCTAACAGCACTGTGTTATTGTAGTATACATACTCACAGGATCGCTTAGCGGCAATAAATCTGCCAGCGATTCCGCGCGCCCCCGAGGAAACACAGTCGCGGACTCACAAAGAACACGTTAACTAGAGTATGGGTCATTTATAGTGAAACCTGGTCACGTGTAACCTTTTACAGAGCAGACAAAGAACTCGGGAACTCTCTTTATTTCACTGGTTTAACGCTACACTGGCAGAATACTTTCAATTTCTTTAAGTACAGTGTACGCAACGTTAGTTGACGGACGATGAGTTAACTAAGTGCATTATTACTTCTACGTACTAACAGTAATATTTCCATTTAAAATGACTAAATTGGCACTGATGTTTTAATTGATGCGTAAAATAATTGTTTATGCCGTTGCTCGAATTCTTGGACTGTTACTCTCTTATTCGACACCCGCCAACTTAGGTTGTGGGCGCAGTATGCGAGAGTCGTCTATTTAATGAGGCATTATTTACACCGAGCAAGGTTTCATTAGGACTGATAGAATAAATGTCCTCGGTAGTACTACAGTCCATACATGGACATTACAGCCATGATTTCTTTACGAATTATCTTCACCAGGAACTTCTCGGCTGGGTGAAAACGTAGTGGCAAATAACAAGAAACTCTACCATCGTTTCGATGCGAAGCAGTGGCGGTAGGTATGTGAGCGTTGCAAGGTAAGCTGTGTTTTGCTCTGTGCTGTACTTAATCGTTTGCTAGTTTACACATAAGCCACTTAGACGTAGCATTGCAGTTGACGTCAGAGCACGTGCGTTATGGGTGCCTCGCCGCTCTCTCGTGAGTGGCCGTAATACATTCTGTTTCTCCCGGTCCCGATCTAGTTACTGGTTTCTGCTGCGTGCACTGAGTGTGTACAGCTCTGAGCAAGCATCAAGTTACCTTGCAACACTTCACCACACACCATTGATGTAAATACCAAGGAAAAATGAATAACCACAGGCGGCTGGTATCAAACGTGCAAAATTTCTGTGAGACGGAGGACTGCGAAGATGGAATAGTGGAAATATCTCCATATAAATTAAAATTTCACTGTAAAATCAGCAATGACAGCCCAGTGGGACTCATACCGATTATTTTGGAAACTCTAAGCCACTGATCTAAGCCTTATTTCAAGTGATACTATTTCACCACCCCAGACACTGACTGCCAGTTCATTAGACAGATTATCCTATTATAATCAGGCTGTTAATTTTGGGTAAGTTTCATACCTCTTATTTAAACAGCTGATTCATATTGAGGGAGTATTGCCTTCGTTGTAAATGGTCCAAAGCTAGTGCGATTTTCCTTTGATTGTAGGTTGCTTACAAGATATATCTAGGTCGAGGTAACTTTTTCCGTCTACATAGTAACTATTTACGTGCACTATTCAATTGACACTGGTAACAACTTAAAAAAAAAAAAAAAAAACAATATATTGCTGTCGCTGATTGCGAGTTGAGAACATCTGAAATCAACGTTTGAAAATGCATCTGTCCTTAACTGCCTATAAATTAACGCACTCTGACTGGCACGCTCCCAGTAAAGTTGGCAGGTATGTAGGAAAAGTAGTCCTATTTCTTATAGATGTATTAAATGCGTGATGTATAAATCTGTGTACTCGTAAATTTTTAACTGTTTCTTTTTTATGCATTTTACGTTATGTTTTTAACATATTGTCGTCAATTTCGTAGTCACGCTTAATGAACGTGTAAATAAAGTTATCGGGTCTATGGCAATGCTTATTTTAACACAAAGCGGAAGGATACGTAATCGGGAGAAAAGTAGTTATTTTTGCAGGACTTTCCAAAGTTGCCAATTAACCATGAAAGGCCTATTGTAATACGACAGTTCTCAAAATAATTCGTGCAAGACAAAAACAAATTGATTTTATTTATTTTCATTTTAACATAACATTTCAGCAATACTTAAGGGCGGATATTTACTTTCGTTATTCGCTGCTAGAATTTCTTTGTTTAATACAGTAATTGTTAAATATGCCAGATAAATTTATTAACGGTTGAATGAATAAGTGTTCAGCAAATGTTATGATTTTCATGACGGAAACTCTGTTTACGTACGAGCACATCAAGGTATCAGGTCGAATTGCGAGGTCCGGGGTTAGAATCTGGAATAGACAAATGTGTACGTTGCATTTAACTGTAATTTTATGTTTTCTTTGTAGTATTCATGCTACTCAGACATCTAATGAACGCTGTCGAGGCGGAGGAGTTACTTTGTTTCAGTTGCAATGACGTTTCGTCAATGGGTCATCTGTTCATAGCATTGGAACATCAAATGAAAACTTATAAAATATGTTCGCGATTAAATTACTGCTTTTGATAGTCTTGTTTAGGATCTTATTTTCTGTCCGTTTTTTTTCGACATTTGTAAAATTATCGTTGCCGTAGACCCTATGGCATTTAAATTTTAATTCTACTTATACGTTATTTCTTCTTTTTGCATGCAGAACAAACAGAAACTAAATGTAATATATGCTGTGTACAGAAAAAGAAACGTCACACATCCAACTCGGCGTTAATACATGGAACTACTTTAGCTATCTCGCTGCCAAATTAAAAAATAAAACATAGATATAAAACAAACAAATTTAATTAAATACTTTAGTTGTACGGAGATAGATTCGTGAAACTTTTAGCACCACGTTATGATACAGAACTATTTTTGCTGCCAAGTGTACTGTTGAGCATGTGTTCGTTATGTAGATACGGACAGGGAATGTTTTCAAAGGTGGGTTCCAAATGCGCGAAATTTGTCGGGGAACAGCTAAACTACGATTCACTAAAATAATATTGTTGGCGCCTAGATTATTTAAACCATTTTTTTTTAACTATTTGCAGTTAATCATATCCAGATAATGTAATACAAGTAATTGCAGATCATCACAACATCATCTCCGTGAGTACGTGATATTTTCATCAGTAGGCCCTGCCCAAATCGTCATCGTCTCATATTTCGTCTCTATAACATACGTAGATTTTCTTATTCGACTTAATAGTAATGTGATCTTCGCCACATACAGTGGCGCAGTACTGGCACTACTTTGACATTCAAGTCTGTGTTGAGCGAACAGAGTTGTCAGCTTCCTTCTGTTATTCCTCACTAATATGACGCACTATCTACGCTATACTTTTCAGCGTACGTTCCTGAATAAGGAGGAGTTGAAGGAAGGGGACTGAATACATGTCCGTGTTATTACAAATGAGATAAAACTGGTTCAGTAGCGGAAACTTCTCGCCTGATATGGAAGACGGTGGATGGAGTCAATATCAACTGGCTGCTGTGAAAATATATCCCCTCATTATTTCAGCACTATTTGGTCACCAAAAGGGAAGGAGGGGCGTCGAAGTAGTCTTCAGCCATGTAGGCCAACATGTTTATTTTTATAGTCATGTTTCAATCACGCTTACTATGTCGAAACTGATATATGTGGCTCCAAACAATGTTATATACGTTAGACAAGTGTATATCACTTATTGTATAGTGTAAATATGAGTGTTATCGATCACACAGCAAATATTGTTATCGAAAATACCTAAATAACAGTTGAAAATTTGGTTTATTTATGGACAAAATGCCTTTGATTCCACAAATCCCCTTCAATTAGATCGCTAGGATCACAGTTGGTGAATATCGCAGAAATTTCAGTATACTAACTGCGTATGAGCAGAATTTTTTGTAACCACTTTACAGATGCGATATTTCAGTGACATCGTATTGTAGATGATAGATTGGTATATCTCACTTTGTTTGTCTTCGGAGCAACGATGACTATTGTCGGGATCCAAGAACCTAGCGAGTCAGTAAGCACCAAAGAAATAAAATAGTTTCACACATAGATTAGTTAACAGTTAAGGGCCACACGCACGTTGTGGAAATACTCCGAGAAAAAACCTGTGCAGGCCTGGCCTTACAATTTGTCTAATCGGCCCCAGTTCACAATCCCTCACACACGCTCTATATAACATTTTAGGTGGTATTCACTTTGTCAGTTGGCAATGGCATCAACGAACGATGTCCAGGCTGTAATCCGGCGTTTATTCACAACAAAATGCATTCAAACGTGCGTGAGAAACCGCGTAAAAGTTGTCTAAAGTTTAAAAATAGGCAAGTAATTAATAGCATAGTTTTCCAACTGTTTGAAAATGCATGAAGCAATGTTTTAAAATTTTTTAGCATTGGTTTCATTACACGTACAAAAAAGAACATATTGTCATATCACACCTCACAAGGCTGCTTTTTAAGTGACCATCTCTTTCGACTTTTTCTCGATGGAGTATAAACCTAGGCCGTCCTCTAAGAGTCCAGGTCTTTACACGTTTGGAAAAATTGTTTTTACCTTTGTGATCCACTGTTTGTACAGTCCTTTATAACTGCGCTGTTATTTGCCACACTCCACAAATCTTGAAGGCCTGGCTTTCACAGATTTTACTCAGAAGATTTTCGTTACGTGCACGGAGCCCTTGGCGCACCTTGCAGTTGAAAGCATGCAACAACTGCGTGTGTCATTTTCCGTCTTGGCCTGTTTTATCACCATTAAAGCGATTTTCAAATCTGTTATTTTACAAGTCGTTAATCACTCAAAACATTTCATTGCACGTTGCTTTCCAATTACACATGAAGAAGTTCTTCGACACCTGAAGGAAATGCATTTTTTCTATACGTCAAACCTACGGCACGGAAATCTAACTGTTTTTATAAAATATAAATGTTTCATGTAGGGTGAAAAAATATATTACTGCCTTATCATTATGAACAAATCACTCGAAAATTTAAATTTGAGGTTCATTTTACACCCATTTTGTTTATACACGAACTTCCGACGATTTTTGCCAGTTATCAATATGTGCATTTAATTTGAGACATGAAATTGGATAATAAAATTGAAATGTTATTCGATTTGATTTGATTACAAAGAGAGAGAGGTTTCCATTACGTGGTCTTCAGGGGAGTTAATTTATTATGTGATAGGCCTACTTTCCTTTTCAAAGGAACTATTTCAGATAAATTTTCTCAGCCCTCAGAACCACTTTCATGAATAGTCTCAAAAGTTACATTAATATACGCGATAACAAGTGCCAGCCTAAAAACAGATTTCACCTTTTCGTGCTTCTTCGCTAAGATTTTCTTTGCCAGTTGGTATTCTTTGTACATGATAATCATGAACTATGTTACAATGCAGGTTACGACACAGTTATAACATTATGAACGTGATCGCAAACGATGTTTCAACTCCTTATAACTCTTTTTACTATATTAAGGCAAAAGTTTATTAATTTTTTTAAGGAAAAACTATTTATGTATGCAGCACAACGGATTGGCTTGGAATTATATTTCTTCCGATGGTATGTTACAGTTTCCCAAAACTTTTCCTTTTGAATTGCACGTGAGGAGATACGTACTTAAGTACTTGTGGGTAGACCTTACTTTTGTAAAAAAAAAAATCTTGAAGTGGGCAGTTGTGATTCTTCCTTGACGTCTAAACACTACTTCACTCTACAGAGGAATAGATGAGTAGTAACGAATTTCAATTGTGAAAGAAAATAACCATTAATGATTTGACTGTTGAAGTATTAAGCTACTCTTAAAACTAAGATGTGTTTTTGCTTATGGTACAAACTAATTGATAAATACATTTTGCACGTTCTATACATAATATTGCTTGGATGCCCATGTTAATAACTCAGTAAAGTTGAACAGATGGCTTTAAGCACAACTTAACTCTTATCTCTTTTTCTAATACACATGTGGCGAATTTTCTGTAAACCGTTATAAGGTAGGCAAGAAGATAATGAAATGTAATTGTTATTTAAATCCTCGTAGTTTACAAGTTATAATGGTTTAGGTATCACACGACATTTCTTTGATGATATTTAATTACGATACATAACAGCCAACTTGTAAAAGAAGCAAATTGGCAGCATATTCTTATACATTTAAAACACTTTACTTTGCGCACAAATTAATAAGATTGTTAGCAACTTACTAAATCTTGTCAAAGAATTTGGGTCATTGCAGCAACCATTTTTATAGCTCATGCATTCTTTCTAATGCCGTAACTCAGTAAACTGGTTTCGTTAAGAATGGCTTATTCTAATCGATCGGAAACGACTGAGCTACACATACAATTTGCCATAAAAATCTGTGCACCGAGAAGTAATACGAGTGTTCAAACGAAATTTTATTTGTGTGATGGCACAGACGAAATAAATTGTCACAATCGCGGCACAGTCCTTTAGTACCTCGCCGTTCCGCCTGTGTATGGATGCATGCGTGGACACGGTTGGGCGCGGAATCAGGCAAACTTAATAAGTAATCTTGCAAGTACTATGTGTGCACAGTTGTTGTAAATTATATTTCATATCATAAACACTTCGATATGGAGGAAACTGGCACCCCATCTGGTCTCAAAAAATGTTCGACGGGCAACAAATAAAGTGGGCAAGGAGGCTACGGAAATGTAACAATGACGTAAACACGACTGGGAAGCCAGATCTGTGTGCATGAGAGCGTTGTTTTGATGGATACAGGCGCCCATACACTTGGCCAGGAAAGTTGGAGCACCAGACGGAAGGTTATCCTCAGCACACCGCTGTGCATTCTATGATCCTCTTTTTAATACCAGCTGTGAAAGATGATCGTGTGCATTGGCTCACAAGTTACATCAGCATCAAGTAAAGTATGCCATTGTAAAGTGAAGTAGTAATTTCAGTATTCACCTGATGTCCAAAATTCAGGTCACATATTCCCACACAGTTAAAAAATAATCCGTCATTTTGCCGGATAATTATGCTTTCCCAAAAACGGACTGTACGTAAATTTCATAGAATTTTCCGTGAATTCACGGAACCTCTCCAGAAATTTCGTAATTATTTTGTTCTGTAATTCTGGTTAAAAGAATGTATTAGGTGAAATATTAAATTTTCGTTTTGCAAGTATTTTACTGTGTATGAAAATACATTTTAAAAGATTATAATATTTTGTAGTAGAGCTAGATTTGAAAACGAGTCAAAAGTTGTATTTAATGTTCGTGATTCTTACTCCTTGTGATAATACAGATAAAAATACATTATATAAATGAGACGTACATTACTTTTTCAGTTTCTAGTAATGTTTAAGTGTTTTAAGTGCCGCTAACAGTTACAGGGGTCCAATGACAACTGCCGCAGAAACTATCCTTTTCTGGTTCCTGGACAAGGAAGCTGCTGGCTCTCTTTGCTTCTATCTGAAGATTGAGCAGTGCTCCTCTTGCTGGTTTGTGGTGAACTTCCAGGATCTTTTAGATGTGTATGGGTATCTTCACATCTCCATTAGTCCCAAAGACTATAGACAAAGTGCTAATAGTCAAAATGACGGGTAATGTAGCGCACCATTCAGCCTGCCTCTCACAGCTGTGTCAATCAGGTTGTCTTGAACTTCGTCACTTGTTCGTAGGACTGACAAATGCGGCTTCTTGGCATGCCTGTCGCTCAATTATCACGTACCGTGCGTGTCACTTCACATGCGCTCTGTACCTATAGAGCACGCGAAGAACGACGGCGCAGCGCCTTCTTAAGATGTGTGCGTACGCCATCGTGCATATGAAACTTACATAATTTGCATATTATACTTCGGTGTATGTCTTGACAAAATTTAATGGTTACGAAATAATTTTTAAAGAATGCGAAAGTTATTACAGTGATCAGTGAATTACATGTTATAAAAATTTTACGACTTCATTAGGCATTATCGTATTGCAGCACTGTCAAAAATGAACATTTTACAATTGAAGTACCAACTTTTTACATTTGATATCATATGTTACATTTAACGACGTTGAGGAGACTAAAATTATTATTTACATTTTTATCATATTGCATGGTATTTCTCATTGTACAGATTGTATCAAAATGATACATCCGATCTCACAAGGCTAACTTTTATATGCATGTTCACAAAACATTGGGGTGAATTTTAAACTACGTCGAAGAATATAGATTTTTACTTGACCTTTTCACAAATGTCCAATGTGCCCTCCACCGGACGCATAGCATATGTCTAAACGGTGGTCAAACTAGTCGCATACTCGTGCGAGCATGTCAGGTGTTACCGCAGGCACGGCTGTTGCTATGCGGCGTTGCAGTTCTCCCACAGATGTTGCAAGGGGAGGCCCGTAGAAGAAGTCTTTCACAAACCACCACAAGATAAAACCACATACACTGAGATCAGGCGACCCATAAGCCCGTTACGGTCTATCCATCGTTCAGGAAGCTCATTGTTGAGAAATTCTCTGACATGCAGGTGGCAGTGCGGTGTCGCTCTGTCCTGTTGTAAAATGAAAATCATCGGAATTTTCTCGTAATTGTAGAAAAAGCCAGATCTCCAACATATCGAGGTATGACATTCCCGTAACGGTGTTTTTCGCAATAAAGAACGGGCTGTACACCTGATCTTTGGAAACTGCACAAAACACATTCAGCTTTGGAGAGTCTCTCCCATACTCGACTATGATATCTGGCCGCTGTGTTCCCCATATTCGTATGTTGTGGTGGTGCACTTTTCCATTTAAATGTAACGTGTCTTCATCGCTGAACACCAAAAGTGAAAAAAAGTTTTCATTGCCCATCTCCATGCCCAGAATGAATTCACAAAACTCAAGAAGTCGTTGACTATTGCCATCACGAAGGGCTTGTAGCACTTGAATCCTGCATGGTTTTAAAAACAATCGTTGCCGCAAAACACGCCAGACAATCATATAGCAGATGGCCAACTCTCGGCTGGCATGACGAGTGGACTTATGCGGACTCCGTACAAAACTCTGCCGGATGCGCTGTACATTTTGTTGTGGCACATGGCAGGGCGGAGGGGGAACTTGTGGTCTTTCCCTTACATAAACATGTCTCTTGAAACTACTAGTGCCACTGTCGGATGCTCTGCGCAGTAGGAGGTGCAGTGCCATACTGTGGACAAAAATCACGTTGCACAGTTATAACTGATTCACACTTGGTGAAACGGAGAACGCAAAATGCTTTTTGTTGCTGTGTTATCGACATCCCAATGCATACTGAAAGATCGCGCTAGCAGCACCAGCTGTAGCGCCACCAGGGCGACACCTACCGGCAATCAAGTGAACCGGTGACGTGCAACATACGCCAAAGGAAACTTTACGTTTTGACGTGTATTTTACAATTCTTTATTCATGTAAAATTTATAGCACTGTGAAGTCTGATGATCATTTTAGTTAAACGGTGTAGCGCCATCGCCGCTAAGCGCAAGGCCTTCAACTGGCGCGCTAAGTTCTCGTCGCACTGCTTGTACGTATGGGACTTTAAACAGTGATCCTATTATTTTATTGGTGGAATGTCTGTAGGTAGGTTCAATGCGGGGCCTTTAAGTTTTTAAATATGTTTCTAAAGCGTATATTTTGAAATACAGCACTTTCAAAAAGTCGTTTTTAGTCAATTTGGAGTACTCAAAATGGTGTTTCTAATGTTAGTGACGTCATGAAAGCACACAAACGCTTTCGTCTGATGTATGTGTTTTCTTTTTCGTATACCATCACATTGGATGCAAGTTTAATAGTTTTGTAGTATAATGAGTATTTCAAACTCTGTGGAACGTTTTTCAAGCGCCAGGTAGGCGGTATCATTAAGCTTAAACCAGACTAAATGTTCAAAGAATATATTATTTCAATTTGAACGAATTAAAACGTTTTGCTAAAAATGTTATTTATACGCTAGAAACATGATGAATGTTATTTTTAAATGATTTGTAGTTCTTATCAAATAATAGCCAATCTAATATCACAAAAGCGTAAAATATCCCGAAAAAAAATTTTTTTTGAACGCCTTAAAACTTTACATTTTTACATGTTGAGTAAATAAAAGTTATTGCTTCAAAATTATTTTTTAATAGGTACATCTCTTAATTTTCCCCTGTCTCTTTGTAGCAATAACTACAGTTTCGGCCCATGTAATCATCGCATACTTGTAAAATTATTTATCTGCGCTGCTCAAGTGAAATCAGCAACAGAAACGTGCATTTTCATCTCGATTCTCGCCAACTTGAGGACTGCAATGTTAAGTGAAAATGTCCCATCTCTCTTCAACATGTTTCTATGGTAACGTTCTCCCCCTCGTAAGCAAATTTTCTACTGTCACGCGCTCAGGAATATAAATTTCAAGAGTCTCAGACACTCTGAAGCATTCTAGGGGTCACGGTCAGTAGACCCTAGGGGAGGGGGAACGACAGNAAAAAAAAAAAAAAAAGAAGAGTAGCCAGAAGCACCTCTCTCTTCTCTAGAAGGCAATTAGAGTTATGTGAGTTTTGCCGCGGGATGGTTTGTCTTGCAGGACGACTATAGAACGCATTATCTTCTCTCCAGAGTACATTTCAAAAGAAAAAGTGTCAAATACGGACACAAATCGATTGACTTAGGTTATTAGTTCTTTCTGAATTGTTGAGATCAATTTATAATAGGTCTGTTCAACTAATATCTAATAATTAAGTAATTTTGGTGACAATATGTATGACGTAATTAAGTACGAAATCACATATAAAATTATAGGCCTAAATACCTTGTCTTATATTGATAAAAGCAATCATTCTCCAGTAATGTACATTTACATACATACCAGGCATATATTTTTATCATTTCCACATATATTATAAATAAATATTCACTGTTAAAAACAGAAGACTCGTGTAATTTGATGCCACAGATGTAAATCGTCAAGTATGAGAAGTAAAAATATATACAAATATATATGCTTATTTTGAGATATAATTTTATTTCTAGCAACATGCAGGTACACACTTTAACTCGAATCAGTTATATCAATCAGTGAAATAACATTCACTGAAAGTCAGTTGATAAGCTACTGTCGACTGGCGAATCAAGGAAGTGAACTGGGAACAAGTGACTTATGCAGCTACATTCGCGACATTCATTCGGAATCACAAATAAATCAGTGAAATTCAGCTGTATTATAAATTAGGTATCAGGCACTGATTTTCAGTCGCTCAATTTTCACTATTTTCACTTTTTGGCTTAGTTCTCACTGTTTCATATTTAGGGTGTAAAATTAACGAAGTTTCGTTTAAATTATAAGCTGTTTCGAATGTCCCCCATGCTAAGACATGTAATGTTAACTTACGTCTCACGGTTTCATACTGGTGGCGTGAATATAAGTTATAATAATGTTTACGTTATTTTTGTATCCTCGAAAGATTTTCTGCTGATTCCAGTACGTGATAGAAAATTCATCATACAATTTTTCGCAATATTTCTCAGCTATGACCATTCTTTAAACATATCTTAAAATACTATTTAAATTGGAGATAAATGTGCGTTTCCGAGATTTATTACATTATTCGAGCCTATAAACTCTTAAAAATAATAAATATAATTTTCAATACACTGCACTGTTATAAATAAAAGTGGATAGTCTACAGAAGAAAATCTATAGATAAGTCCAGCTGAACACATATTCCTACATTACACTAATTTCATGGGACTGCTAGAGGCAACGGTTGACTTCAGCCCAATTTCGTGATGTTACACGTTAATATGGACTGAATAACTTTCTCTGGCGTTTCATAATACGTAAAACTAATATATCGTGTCCCCTCGAGAGTAACGTCCTGTAAGATGATGTAAGTAGTACTTCCTTACTGTCACATTAAATTATTTTCTTCTTAACATTATTTTATTTCTGCAAAATGATTGATGTTTAATTATTAATAAGTATTGACACAGCAAACTTAAATTTCTGGTATATTTAATGAGAGCAATCCATAAACTTGTACAACTTATTTCCGCACAAGTTATGCTAAGTTCCCGATTTAATATGCTGCTAATATCAATTACTCGTACTAATATTACGAGCCCCTTACATCAAGGAAATCAACTGGGAAATACTTTAATAAATAAGTTTGTTGTCTATACGTAAAATATCAAATGCATTAGTTGCACTTCCTGCCGTAGCCTGAAAATTTGATAAATGTTTGACAGTTAAGTAGCTAGATTTCTAAAACATAATTATTTTGTAACCAGGTCTATTTGAATTCTACTTGACATTGAAGTCACAGATTGAAGTAAAAATACATATCAACGAATTCGAAAAACTTAAGAAATCTAGGCGACACTTAGCAATCTTAGAGAATACAAGTAGTACGATCTGAACGTGTTCTACATATCAGTTATAATAAATGTATAATAACACTTTATTTTATATACGTATTGATTGTGATGATCTAGTGAAACTTCATACTCAGTGTTTTTCAGTGGTAATAAAAATTTTGCTTACGTTTTAATAAATTTAATTTTAATCATTTGTCCCATGATTAGTGTCTGATATCTTCTTAATGGATCTCGAATTCATAACCAAATTATTTCAAGTATTTCCAAATTTTATTAATTCCAATTTTAATGACTACCTTAAAAAAGAACAAAAATTAATGAAGAAAATAATTCCTTAAATTTTCGAGAATTACTTTCAGCAAATATTTTAATGAAGTGCATCATTAAGTCTCCACGATTTTGTCTAACGATGTTACCTCTCATTTGAAGGAACACTACTGGCATTATTCTGACATTTTCTCACACAAAAAAATTTTCAAATGTATTTTTTGTTTAAAATGTATCAGTTCCATGTCAAATTTATGTCCACTTGCTGTGATTCTGAAGCTAACACTGATATATTAGTTTCGTGGGATAAAAAAATATGTTCTCAATTACCATTCTCTACTTGCATGTAAGCAGCCAGTATACGCGGTAATCTGTTAATATTTTTAAGTTTCAGTTTCTGTATCATATCGGCAAGTTCAAATGTTAGTACCGGACAACAGCAAACAGTTCAAAATACCATAAACTACTTGCTGCAAATTTATGGTATTTTGATATATCTTCAATTATTCTTCGCTGTGGAATACTTTCAGTAATATTTTTTTGCAAATAAATCGTCAGGCAACATTAAAGAGATTTATTGAACTGAAATCATCTATACCTCTATGGGTATCAGGACAACAGACATAGCAATTTAACTCGCAATATTTTTTTGTTTAAAATTTTATGTTGGCACAAGTCTTGAGCCTCCAATATATCTATTAACCCTTTCGTAGATGCAGGCCAGCTGCGGAGTGCATATTTAAATAATAGAAATAATAGAATTTTCCTACAAGCAAATTATTTCACTAAAACAATAAATAGAAACTTATTAGAACAAATTTTAACGCTTTGCCAAATGAATGTGAACACATTTCTTAACAAAACATTTTATTAAAAGATTTCGGGACTTCAAAATTCTGGCTCTTCAAATCTGATACTTAGAGTTGCCAAAGTCAAAGACATATTCCTTACATTTTTTATTATTATTCAAACGAAAAAATATTTTATTATAGAAAACTACCCGTCATGAGTCACGAATCCATAGGCAAACAATAAATATAGTTGCTAAGTGTTTGAAATATAAAACTAGTAATTCGCAAATCTGTGATATTTATGGCATCAGGAAATTTTTTCTTAATGGATTGGACGATTCGTTAGTAAAGTAGACACGTAAATGTATGTAATGTCGAAGTGTTATAAAATAAATTCTTTACATAACACTTTAAGTGTAATTTACTTCGAAATTTATTTAACAACAGTGGCATGGAACAGTAAATTAAATGTCAACGTACAAACGTGGAGGTAGCTGCTGTAACTGATTCCTTTACAAAGAGAAATTAATCAAATATCGCATGCGTTTACCTCAAACAGTTGTCTTTTTATTCAAATTCGTACGTATACAAGATGTGGAGTACGTACCACATGTTCAATATTTAAAATATCAAGCAATTATTTGCAGGAAAATTGCGTAGTTTATCTAGGAACTTTAAACCCAGATGCGATTTGTACAAAGTCGGAATGTATTAAGTTGAAAAAAAAAAGTTTTCCTTTTCGATTTTTGTTCCATAATTTTGGAGTACCTTCGCATATTATATTAATAATTTCCTCAAACTTTATAAAATAAAACTTTGAAAAACTACCCGATGTATGATGTATTGAGTTGTATTCTAAATATGCCGTATATCACAAACTTATATTTAGTTAAATTGAACATTTTCTAATTATGACGTATCATAATCTGGTATTTCTGCACAATTCTTATGTTTTATTTTATTTCCACTGCAAATGTGTGGTTTATATTTACTATTTAAGTGACAGTTCTATTGGCAGAATTCTTTGTTATTTAGTTAATCTATGTATTTGTAATGTTTTGCAAAATATTGTTTATTTTATTGTTTACGTCTTTAATTGCAGTAATAGAGATGAGCATAATCACAGATTGAAATATTTTCAGAAATGGTATATTAACTAAATATTTTAATGTAGTATTTTAAGGAAGCAATAGTAAAAAGTTAACTAAAATAAATATATTTAAATGTAAACATAAGCCAATATTTGGCAGCATAATACAGTATGTAATATTGTGAAAGGGAATTTTTCGAAGTGCTCCGTCTATTGTACTATGGCAAATTCATACTTGACAGTGTTGAAAAATTTGCTCTGTTTAAGGAACTTTTAGGTTGGGATCTTGGATCCTGAAGCTTATTGAAAATGTAGTGAAATATTGTTATTTGTTGTGGATCCTATATTCAAGGTCTATACGTGATATTATTTTAGACCGCCGGTGTGCGCGTGGCGCAAGAGAAGAATGCCTGTGTAATCAATTAGCAGAAAATAACACTCTGAATAACTGCATGTTCTGTCGTATAGCAATTTAATTGCTATCACGAGCTAATAGAACTTCTTGCTCCAGAAGAATTACAGTTACAGATAAGTAAATACTGAAATAAGTTGCAGATGGCGGCAACCCGATGTAATATGATTTCTCTAATATAGTCCTCAAGAATTCTGCATAACCCTTTCTCTATAGCATTACTTGTAAAATTTGTCTACAATTCCTTCAGAAGTAGAGATCTAATGCATCAACCTGAATATTTAAAAATTAGCTAAGCCGAGGCAAGAAAAAGTTTGACTGATTAATGGAATATAACCAAGTGAGATATTTTTTTATTGGACATTGAACAATATTTTGCCTAGAGTGAAAGGACTACCTTAAGGTGGCAAATGTAAACTGTAATTATAATTATATTCTGAATTGAGCATACAATTAAATTTGAGCTGCATGTATTCTTATATCTGAACATTGGTTGTTTAAGTTTCTTAATTAAAATTTACATTGTAGTAGTTTAAGTCTCCTCAATGATTTAACTGTTTTCTTGGTTGGTGGTATACTCAGTAGTGATATTATTTTATATTATGATTATAGTGTTCATTATGACTGATATATTGTTAATGTATTCATTCTACTACAGTTTATTCTATTAATTTCACTCCAATATACAAGTTACTTATATGACAACTTTGTTCGCTAACAACTGCTCACTAGTATCACATACAGAGATGCTGTATTCATTGCAGTGTCAACTAATCGTGGCGTATTTAAAAGCAACATTTAAACCTACACTTCCCGCCCACGCCTTTACAGTTTCGTGATCAGTGGAGTCCATTCGTGGGTGTCTCTGTCAATACTGCCAATTTATTAAATTGTGCAACGTCCTACCCTAACCCATACCAATACAACCGTTCTTCTCGACAGTGGCGCTTTCAACGTGGGGCGAGAAAAGGAAGGTCAGTAGAAACAGGTTATTCAGGGTCTTGAACTTAGTATGTATATGAACAGGAGAAGCAGAACACCCTATTATAAAAGAGAAACTGCACCCATAGACAACAGACATCTTGAGTACACTGTTTCCAACATAAATACCGAACAAGGAGAGACCCCTGCACAGACACCCCTGCACTGAGGTAGTACAGGTTAACCAGGCACCAGACCAAGCTCTATACATAGATACATCACATAAAGCCTCAGTATTTTTTTTTAACCTACCCTAAAACTAAGTGTTATGTATTAGTCCGCGGTAGGAACGGGATTATTGCGTCTCAGGGCTAACCCCTTACGCTTACAAGGGAAGGAAAAACATGCAAGGAGACGTGCATCGCAGCAAAGAGGGATTGGATTTCCCATGGCCGAGTTTGGCCATGAAAAACCTCCCTAATGTACTTATAGTTAACTAACNGAGGGATTGGATTTCCCATGGCCGAGTTTGGCCATGAAAAACCTCCCTAATGTACTTATAGTTAACTAACTACATCAAGAAGAGAAAGGGAAAAACCGGCACAGACACCGTAAAAACCCTTTCGACAGGAAAGAATTAAAAATTGTTACATGCATTATGAGAAAATGCTACACGAGAAAGATAGGTGGGTACCATGCTCTTTATTATTGGGAGAGGAGAAACTAGTAGAGAGGTGGCTGGGATCTTCTCTTAACTTGCACATCACCAGAGTGATGTGGAACATCACTCTGGTGGGGGGAGAGCGCGACTGTGCTTCTCCCCCCCCCCGAATCCCCAGTGAATCCTGAAAACTTAAAAGAAAAACTGGATTAGTTGTCAGGAGTGCCAGCAGAGCTGACACAAGCTGACTTTTACTAATCCACGACAAGATGGTAGTTGCCTGAAAGAAAATATGGTTAATCTAAGAACCTAATACTAAAGTAATCCATGAAGACATTTATATTCCTACTCCTAGGAACTAAATTATTAATTTTTCTAATTACTGGTTGATATTATTACTAGGTGGCCCCTGACCCTTACCCCGACTGGCATGTGTGTCCCTGACCTGGAAAACGAGTGGTGGGTGAGGCTATTTCCCACCTTCCACGAGTTCCCACATAACCAGCCTGGGCAGGGTGCATTAAGTGATAACTTAAAACTAACATTCTAAATGTGGACTGTCCTCACCCCTATCCTTGAGGAATTAATTTCAGAAGACTATGTATCGACCAGAAATATTTATCGAGAGCAGGATTTCTAGACTGGCAGGTAGCGGTTAGACGGCTTGCCTCCCACCATGGCGAACCGGGTTCAATCCCCGGCCGGATCACTCCGGATTTTTACAAGTGGGAATCGTGCTGGATTATGCCGCTGGTCAGTGGGTTTTCTCGAGGATCTCCCATTTCCTCGCCCTTCATTTCGGTGCTGATCTTTACTCACCTAACTTCACCCTCATCTGCCTTCAAAACTCTGCTGTTAATAGCCGCCCAAATATCCTTATTTACTTACACAGTTAGCAGCAATAATAATGCAGCTGTAGGAAAATATGACACAACAACAAAACCAAATCGCAAGAAAAAATGGCACAACAAGCCACATTGCACAAAACTTTGACACATCAAACCGTATTGCAGGAAAATTTGACACAAGAAATGAGGCAGGTTAAGGAACAGCAAACTACGTTGCAGGAAACCCTTACAATGGAGGTAAGGCAGGCACGAGACTGTCAGTACCAAATGCTGCAAAGCATAACTGCCGGTGTACATGAGATGCAGCTTAAATTTCAACAGTTGAGTCAGAGCGCGGTTAGCGAGGTATCGAGTTTACAAGCTAAGACAGTGTCCAGACAATGACGAGAAGAAATTGCAACTACACGTGGGGAAATCGAGTTTGTTAAAGAACAATGCGCTATCCAGACANCAGACAATGACGAGAAGAAATTGCAACTACACGTGGGGAAATCGAGTTTGTTAAAGAACAATGCGCTATCCAGACAGAAGAAATAGAGTTGCGTTCAAGGAGTTAGAGAAGAGGGCTGAGTTTATACATAAATTAGACGTTGTAAACGATCAGGTTTCTGCCCAACTTTATTCGTTTGCGAAGCATCTAGAGAATAAATTACAACAGACAGAAAAGTCTGCGCATCACGAAAGGCAGAAAACAGATGCCAGTATTGCCAATGTGGGAGAAAATAATTATTTCGTAGAAGAAAAATTAGAGCAANCAGACAATGACGAGAAGAAATTGCAACTACACGTGGGGAAATCGAGTTTGTTAAAGAACAATGCGCTATCCAGACAAAAGAAATAGAGTTGCGTTCAAGGAGTTAGAGAAGAGGGCTGAGTTTATACATAAATTAGACGTTGTAAACGATCAGGTTTCTGCCCAACTTTATTCGTTTGCGAAGCATCTAGAGAATAAATTACAACAGACAGAAAAGTCTACGCATCANATCAGGTTTCTGCCCAACTTTATTCGTTTGCGAAGCATCTAGAGAATAAATTACAACAGACAGAAAAGTCTGCGCATCACGAAAGGCAGAAAACAGATGCCAGTATTGCCAATGTGGGAGAAAATAATTATTTCGTAGAAGAAAAATTAGAGCAAGTAGCTGCTTCTCTAATAGATTTACGACTGTCAGAAACTCAGCGTAGTGACTCCCAAACTACACCTACAGTTACTTCACTGCAGCTGAGTTCACCTACATCAGCCACTGTCACACCGGAAATGGCTTAACAACAACAAAGCTCACCAGTCAGCACACTGCTTCATCATCCCTCATAATTATGGGTGTAGCAGGTACCTCGTTCCGAAGGACGTGTAGGAGAGAATACTATATATTTCCTTATACGGTTCGAGGATTACACCAAGGTGTTTGGTTTTCCTGACGCAGACATGCTACGTTGTCTGAACTTAAGCTTGCGCAGTACCGCATATTACTGGTGGGAGATTATCCTGTCTAACACCAACGCATACACCGAATTTAAAGAGAAATTTGTCACAAATATATAGAACAAAAAATTCAAGGCAATCTAAGAGCTCAGCTCCACGCGGAAATGTTTATACCCGGTAAAGGCAAACAGCTGGAAACCCATCTCCCAGAGACGTATGATCGATCGTAACACATGGATGCACCCATTAGCGACGAAGAATTTGTCACAATAATTTTAGATTTGCTGCCGTACAGATACCAAAAGCACTGGACAGGCAGACATCTCAGCGATATCACTTTTTTGAAAGAGGACCTACTAGCCTACGACCATGTAGATAGGCTACAACTTCAGCAAAATAACCGTGATTCTAACCGGTTAGGTAATAATGACAGCACACAAACTATATAAACTGACAACCACGAGCCATAGCAGAGAAGTTCTCCTAGATATGAGTACAGACCTAGAGTACAGAATTACTATACCGAACCCTGTAAACCGCGAAACCAAGGGAGTTGGAACTGGTATAACAGGCCGTACCGCGGAAGGAGGTTCCGTCAAAGAGGTGGATACCGCAGAGGTGGACGATGGAGAGGCCCAAGAGATCAGCATAGTGATTCTGAAGCACATCCTATTGAACAAGCCAAGCCAAGTATTCAGTCTAACCCGTGAGGCATGAATAATAACCGTGACGAGCAGCAAGGCAGGGCCCTTAATAACGGTTCAACTGTACCTGGGCAGAACACTATCCTAGTACAAGACAACATTGCTAACCATAACTTTGAAGTAGCGAGGTATCTACAGTGACTGAACAGAATATTAACCCGCAAAGCAATCTGGGTTTTGCAACACCATCCTGGAGGAGGTTACTTTGCGAATCAGGAGCCACTAGACCCGCGTACACCTGATTTTGTACCCACATCATCTATGGGTACATGGAGTGACAAATCCGCCAGACAGAATGGTAACGACACAAGCCAGGAAAGAAAATTAGACTGGTCTGCGATCCAGCATTTTTGACCTTGATAAATTACCAGTTCCGCCAACTTTACTGGAAGAAACGCAACTTCAAGAGAGGGAAGTGAGAGATGAGCTTAAATTGTTGGTGGAGCAGAAACTTCATTTAGCAACCGAGAAGAGAAAACAATTTACTAATACGTCGCAAATTAAAACAGTTCAAGTCATCCAACCAGTTTTAGCGAAGGCCGTGAATGTACGCAAGTTCTGGGATTTTATAATTGCTAATCTTCTATCCCGGTATAGGGGTCCATATATTGTAACAAATGTGAAAATGGTCAACTGCTACGAGCTTGCTTGTTCTACATCTGGAAAAATTATAGGTAATTTTATCTTAACATCACTCCAATAGAAAGTGTATAAGTTAATACACGGCGTCAAAGTAGCTAGTGTAGGACAGGATCACATGACTGGATTATTTTCTTTCTCAACAAAGCCGACATCTGATTGTATTTGTTTATTTGAGGAAGTGAGAGAGTCGGCCATTGTATTTATTTAATGTGTGGAATTGAGATTTGAGTGGCTTTTGACAGCGGAGTCTTGAGAGCCGAGTGGAATTGTGGATTTCTTTATGTAATTATGTAGCAGCCTAGAGAGGCTTGTTTTGGCGCGATGTTTCATGCCGCAGCCGGAACAATGTATTCCACGCCTGTGTAAGGACCCTCCCCCAAGTTCTCTGGAAATATATGTTTTTGGCAGCTGAGAAGAAACCGTTTGCAAGAAATGTGCGTTAAATAACAATAATGCCGAGTGTATGTATTACGTAAACTATCTAAGGAGTGAAAATTTCTATTAAAAATACTAAGATGACTTTATATTAAGCCTACTAAGAGGACAATGAGCTGAAGCTGCCTAGAAAAAGTATTATCACCTGGCATATACACAATTCGCTATGGTAGTCACTACGTTTTCCCAGTTTTTCTTTAAAAACTTAAATTTTAATTGCCATACACTGAGCTGTACTGGACTTGTGACTGCAGTAAAATTTTTAACCACAAAGTTCCATGCTCTCATAAATAATTCACATAAATACTTTAAATCAGATTATCACTAGCCATGGTACATTTATAGGTGAAATTCCACTAGGTTTTGAAGTAGTTAATCTAATTTGCTCCATTGTTAGCCATCATTGTGATGATATATCTCTCTTTCATGCGTCTTCGTTCCTACTAATCCTTAAAGTTTTCTTGTTTTTGTGTGTTCTATGGTTGTAGATAGATATGATTTCCAATGTTTTAATTATTTATCATTTGTGTGTTATCTTAGACATCGTTGTTTGCATGGTGACACAATAAGCAGCTACAGACGTCTTCCATATATGCATTTACGCGAAATATTTTATGGTTTTAATTGATGTAAATATACTTATTTCTAATGCAGGTAATTTTTTTCTTAAAATTGAATTACGTTGACTTTGACAGCACAGTTTTATGTAGGAAAATAAGAACTGTGAAAGTGATATTGTTGGACACTGAGTTTTCCAGTGCCGTTTTAAAGACTGTGAAAGTGATATTGAGGTACACTGTGAGTTTTCCAGTGACAGTTTGCGTGTGATATGGACGCCACCCTTTAAGTATTTTGGTTCTTATTCCCCTAGAAACTGATAACTGGTTGAATTTTTCAAGCCACACACTTATTACACGTAAATTAAACACTCGTTTCTCGTTTAGTAAACAAAAGTTTATAGAGGCGTAACAAATAACCAATCAGACTACCCATGTAACGAGTTCGATTAGATGTCTAACAAGTGGGTGAACTTTATGCTCAGACTGTGCCAACTAGGGTTAATGGCAGTACAAATGTCTAATAAACTAATTAGTTCTTCATCTTGAGGACTGGCATTACCCTGACACAAAATTCGCGAGCGGCAAGGAGAAAGAAGCTCTCATCGACACCACGCCATCGCAGCAGCTGACCGAGCAAGAGTAGGAAGTTTCGGCGAATGGTGAGCCGACCACGCCCGAGGGAAGCCGAGGTTATGCGAGCGCTGCGAATCCTCGCACCCAATGAACGAAGCAACACTTTTCAAATTACAACGTAAGAATTAACGGAAGTAATAATGAACATGAGCTTTTGTTTAATAAAGTTGATCAAGATGTATGTTTAAAAAAAACATATATGTGGAATTGACATGTAGTTGATTGTTAACTGTCATAGATAAGCTACTTATTATTTTAATTTGTTTGATTCTATATTTAAAATTATTTATGGGTAAGGTGTTAAGTTTGTTCTCATCAAAATGAATTATTACCTAAAGTTCAAAGGCACTTAAATTTTTGATCATACGTGATCTTAGTATTTTATTGTTCAAATTTAGTTTCATTTCCTGAGTACTGAAATTTCAGCAAACGTTTGGTGGAGCATTTTCTGTGACGTGTGATAATCTGGTATTTCTGCACAATTCTTATTTTTTATTTTATTTCAACTACAAATGTGTAGTTTATATTTACTATTTACGTGACAGTTCTATTAGCAGAATTCTTTGTTATTTAGTTACTCTATGTACTTGTAATGTTTTGCAAATTTTTTTATTGTCTACGTCTTCAATTGCTGTATTAGAGTTCAGTATGATCACAGATTAAAATATTTTCAGAATTGTTAAATTAACTTAATTTTTGGAAGTGCTCCGTATATTGTGCTATAGCCAATTCATACTTGACTGTGTTGAAAAATTTGCTCTGTTTTAGGAACTTTTAAGTCGCGATCTTGGATCCTGAAGCTTATTGAAAATGTAGTGAAAGATTGCTATTTGTTGTGGATCCTATATTCAAGGTCTATACGTGATATTATTTTAGACCGCCGGTGTGCGCGTGGCGCAAGAGAAGAATGTCCGTGTAATCAATTAGCAGAAAATATCTCTCTGAATTACTGCATGTTCTGTCGTATAGCAATTTAATTGCTATCATGAGCTAATAGAACTTCTTGCTCCAGAAGAATTACAGTTATAGATGAGTAAATACTGAAATAAGTTGCAGATGGCGACAACCCGATGTAATATGATTTCTGTAATATAGTCCTCAAGAATTTTGCATAACCCTTTCTCTACAGCCTAACTTTTAAAATTTGTCCACAATTACTTCAGAAGCAGAGATATAATGCATCTATATAAATATTTTACTAATTAGCTAAGCTGAGGCAAGAACAATTATTGGCCGATTAATGGAATAGAACCATATGAGATATTTTTTTAATTGGAAACTGAATAATACTTATTCTAGTGTGCAAGAACTACACTGAAGGTATGCACGAGGCAATTCACACCATGATTCCTGCAGGGCAGTCCACAAATACAATCTACGCCAATTTGAGAAAGGATTACACGTCTGTCAGGTTTAATGATTCTCGTCAGTCGTCGTTTGTCACGTTCTTTCACGATCTTTTTCCGGCCGCAGCGATGTCGAAAATATGTAGTTTTACTGGATTCCCGATATTCACGGTACACTCTTGAAATAGTCATACGCGAACATCCAAATGTTATCGCAACCTTGGAGATGCTATGTCCCATCTCTCGTGCGTCGACTATAACACCACGCTCAAACTCACTTAAATCTTGATAACCTGCCATTTTAGCAGCAGTAACCGATCTAGCTGCCTACCGCATCGCGATACTCTGATGGTTTCCATACCTCTGTTATTTGCATACGCACGCCTATTCCAGTTTTTTTTGGCTCTTCAGTGTACCTTAAGCTGCCAAATGTCAACTGTAATTATAATTATATTCTGAGTTGAACAGACAATTAAATTTGAGCTGCATGTATTCTTATATCTGAACAGTGGTTATTTAAGTTTCCTAATGTAAAATTTTTATTGCAATAATTAAACGCTCCTCAATGATTGAACTGCTTTCTTATTTGGTTGTATACTCAGTAGTGGTATTATTTTATATTATTATTAGAGTGTTCATTATGACTCATATAGTGTTAATGTGTCATTCTACTACAGTTTATTCTACTATTAGTTTCACTCCAGTATACAAGTTACTTATATGACAACTTTGTTCGCTAACAACTATTCACTAGTATCACATACCAGACACTGTATTAATTGCTGTGTCTACTAATCGTGGGGTATTTAAATACAATTTTTAATCCTTCACTCCTTACGCACAACTATACAGTTTCATTTTCAGTGGAGCCCAGCATCGGGGGCCTTTTCTCAATAATCCCAATGCATTATATTTTGCAACCCATACCCATTACACCCGTTCTTCAATATATCATATTCTAATTTCAAATTATAATATTTTGTTTGTAATCAATATGTACCAAGTGTTGATAATGCTAAGTACGAAATAATTCTAATGCAAAATATTATGACACAGAGTGCGCAAAAATGCAGTGTGTTGTTCTTCTGGTGGAATTGTCTAGACTTGGTTAAGCTTTGTTGGCGTGAAAGTAGAATTTTAGGTTGGCTTTAGAAGATTTATAAGTAACCGTTAATAGACTATAAGTAATTTTACAGAATTAGTCACACAATTATTTCTAGAAAGAACTGTATAGCGTTATCAGCGAATCACAATATCCTTCAATTTCTGAAAATACATCAGATTTTGTTTCTCCAGAGGACTTCATAGTATTATCAACTGTCTTCGCCTTAACTCCATTCGGCGTTAAGGAGAAGAACCTGACCAAGAATTTGAAGATGAAGCCGTGGAATAGTTACGTATTCTTTCTATTGGAAAGAAAATCGCTCTTACAGCTCCACATTAAAGTATACATCTAAAACATACCACTGTGCCAGATATGTCATTAGTTCTGTCAACGTTTCAAAACCACAGAACTAAACGGAAACATTGCAAAAATGACATGAAGAAGAAATGTTGACACTAAAACGGCTTGCACTGTCTAAAATATATTTTACGCGCCCCTTTATAACACTAGCGATTCTCGATTAGCAATCCAATTCATGTGCACGTTTTATTGAAAAGTTAACAGGAAGACACAAAATATGGGGACTTTAATAACCGCTGGTGGCCGAAAAATGGGTCTTTAAGTTAGCTTCTTTATAAAAAATTTCCATGTGGCTGTCATTAATGTTCGAAATGATTATTGCATTCATATATGCAGGTAAAATTGCAAAATAAACAAAACTCTCTCGGGGCATTACTAAACACTTTTGCTCACTAACGTTCTCCACTAAGAGGAGCTTACATTACTGTTTTACACAAACCAACTCAAACTTTATTTCAGTTGACATCACACTTTCCATCAGGTTATATTTTGGGCATTTAAGATATGGCTGACATATAAGTACGCGGACATATAAAAATTAAGAGCAAGCGTTAGTTAAAACATTATATATCAATACTATATTTTAGTTGTCTTTCTCTGGAAATTAAAATCAGAATGGAATATATGCTATGTTAATTCTTAGCAGGTAATTAGAGTGCAGAGCCAACACTCATTATTATTAGGTGGTTAGGCCTGTCAGCCACTGTTACACCATCCCAGCAGATTGAGTTCACCAGAGTTGGCAATTGAGAATTATGACCGGGGGCGGACTCACTGGAACACCCTTGTAGTTTCTTCGACGCTCCGCTCCGACTGGTTGCTGAAGCCCTCGGGGGCGGGTCCTCTCGTCCGCAGACTCCAGTCTCATGGCCGAAGTACAAGTGGCCCACCACAGAGCACGGTAAGAGAAGGGCGAGTTACAGCGGCCCAGACGTCCGTATAGACAGGCCCCACATGACTAGCAAGACTGAAGCAAATAGAAAGTACATACTGTATATACGTAGAAACTAAATGGTGTCCCGAACCTTCTGTATGTTCAGCGAATGTGTGCATGTAGTGTGCTCGATTATTACAATGAAAGGTTCACGTGCCCTAATTGGAAATGGTAATAACTTTCTACAATATAAATATGGGAAGAAACACAATGTGTTCTGGAAGTAGCGATACCTAATATTGTCTTCTTACTTGCAACTTGTATATTTCCTGACTAGGCATGTTACCTCCTCGTAAACGCTACATAGTTAATTGGGCGCATTTAAAAAACGTAGCTATTTAATTTTTCTAGAAGTACGTCGATAATAATTATTATAAAATACAATATAGAGTTTTTTGGTAAAAATATAATTTAAAAATATTATGTATGATAACACTAACAATATTTTTTTTAAGAAGTTCGATGTTTACTTAATATAGATGGCTCTGCAGAGGAAACGCTTCGTTTCTTAAGGAAAAGTCTAGTATTAAAATATCTAAACTGATAATAAAATATCTTCGCATTTAATCGAGAAATTCTGATATCAAACTATGAAGAAAAAAAAACACCTTCCCCCGAAGTTTGTTTATAACTGATTACTTCCACTGATTGGATTAACGTCGTTTGATCTAAAATTATTTTGAAGGAAATATATTTACGGTGTAAAATGTAATTACAGGTGCCGGATTCGGATACCCACAAATAAAGAACTAATTGGCTTAGTAACCCAAACACTTATACATGATATCCTGCATTATTCCCATATTTATCCAGTAACATGCGAACTTATTTTACCTTCTAAGTGGGTTTGCTTACGTGCAAGATGAGTCAGCGTAATACGTTGAATTCTCCGTATGGAACTTAGCGTAACTATAGTTTGGTCTACTGCATAATAGTAAATGCAATGTTATTTATTACTGGGCGACTGAACGTATGCAGATTTCAATATTTTTATTAATGTAGGCAAAACCAGCTGTATACTACCTCAGATCCCTATCGCCATATGCTATATGGCACTCGTGCTGAGTATGTGCCGCTATAAAAATGCTTAAAATTCATTCAGAATATTCCTTGGGTGTTAGTAACACACGACTATAGTTTCAGGTCTTTATTTAAGCACATTTTTTTCACAGTCATTTATTTTATAGATATCCATACGTGGGACAATTTTTTGCAAGATAGTAACATACTTGACTTCATGCCAGTATTCAGGGGGGAGGGAGCAATCAGTTCTGAATGTCATGCGGGAGCGCAGTTTGATTATGTACCTTGTCTTCAGTTAGATATGGTACTGTTAGTATTCTAGTGTATTGACGTCGCCATTGGCACATAAAAATTTATTTAAGAGAATATTATTATACTGTTAGATATTGCCAAAAATTGCTTTAATGATTTTTGTAAAAACTGTTGTGAGTGTTATAAATTACTGTGGAGGTATACTGCCAGAATTTGGAGCTATTCTGCACAGCCCTTTAGTTTTTATAACATAAATTAAGCAACTGTAGTTAGACCTATGAGTATTCAACTATCGATGTCAGTAATTTATACGTTGCAACAAATGAGAACTCAAGAGTATTTTGATGCTTATGAAAATATTGTTACATATATCTCGTAACTTTCGAACCAAATACGTTTATTCACGTCACATTAAGGTGCATAATCAGTCAGGTATATGACTTCATTCTGCGTGCAATAGTTATTAAATAAACATGTTTTGCATCGCTTTGCTATGGTTTCTACAAGTTATCGTTTGCTGCTTTATGAGGGATAAAACAGCTCAATACTACCGTTATGTCTTCTTATGCACTGTGACAGGGGCCTAAATTCATTCCACGCTCGACTTCTTACATGAAACGTGTTTTAGACATCTTGAAGAATATGGCCGACCAGCTAGTATATTCTCTTGTGAGCATCTTAAAAGGCAGAATTACCAGTACATATTACATTTTCACGAGGAAAGAACACTGAGTAACTGTATTACATCATGTAGATCTAAATTAAAAGAAAATAAACATAAATATGAAACGATCTTCATAAACTGACATTATTTATTGGAAAATATTTTAATTGACTCATACCGCTATTCACAACAACAGTTTAGTGTTGCATCTTTACCGACTACAGCAAATTCTGATAATGAAATTTGTGAAATGTAAGCATGGGGTTTGATAAAAAAAAAAGCATTTTGGCGATGTTAGCATGCATGTACGGTAGAATGGTATGAATTGGCTGAAAGGAGAAATTAATTATGTATTTCAGAATTAATCAGTTAATCACAATGAGCACGTATTTATTTTGTTTTAACAATTAACTCATATCCCATCTTGAGGTATCAGTACTAGAATCAAATCTATGCTATGAACATTAAAAATGCACTCAAAATAGCAAATTATTTATGCACTTTATTATACAAGTCCAAGAAATTCTCAGTCATACTAAGGTTTGCAGGAACTATTTTGTTTACCCTAAGTCACATTCTGAAAGTCAAAGCTGCAGATATATACATTCATTTGTATCATCACTAGCAAAGTTACGAACAGAAAGTTCCCAGGTTCTCTGTCCAGCGAGATGTAGAATATTTCATAAACTTATCCTCTTGATAATGGCCAGTTGACTGCTGGGAAAGTTCAAAAGTGTGTTTCAAAATTCTAAAGATGAATTTTAGCCTGGACATGTATTCCATCTCTTACAGCTTATATCTCCATACGTAAACGTAACAAAAACTGATTAATGTTAGCGTTACGTAGACATAACGTTTCTGTGAATATGCTGGTTGAAAATATTTAAGTTGTGTCCCCTAGATGAGTTATAGTTTCTTTTATTTCTTTAGAAACCACATCATTGTTTCATATTTAGTAAACACTAGCGAACCGGCCCTGCTTCACCCGGATACAATTTAGTTTTACAGAGATACACTAATAAATAAATTGGGAAAAGACAATTCATTTATATGAAAACAAAATTATAAAATTATTGTACTATGTTGGCCTGGGTTTTGAACTAATTATGGCATCCCAAAAGGAAGAAAATATTTTCTACCCGATAGCCAAGCAGTAGGGTATTGTTTGTGCAACTATCGCGTAGTTACCAAATTTTCGCTATCCAGCGTCGATGTATGATAATCAAAACGTGAGTTTCATCAAGTTGTAGCTTTAGAAATAAGTGTACCTAGGTACTATTTTTGCGCGTTGCTGAGGGATCTTAATCGATCACCAAAGTTAAGCAACGTTCCCTGCGGCACACATTTGGATGGGTGACCGCTTAGTGGCATAACATCTGAGCGCTTCCGGACTTCGGAGGGCACGTTAAATATTCGGTCCCGGTTGTTATCGATTGATAGCAGTCGTAAAGGCATTTCAGAGGTACTTGGGCGGCCTGATAAATTCTGACACCAGAGGAAAAAAATATTTCGGTTACGTTCCCAACCGTTGCAGAATTAGGTTTGGTTGTTATTCCACAGGACCCGTACAATTAACCGTGATAAAAAGTATAATATGTCCTTTTTCAGGAACTTAAGTACATACATACCAAATTACATCAAAATCCGTCCTGCCGTTACGGAGCTGAGGGGTAACAAACATACACACACGCACACAGACTTTCACATTTATAATATTAGTAGGATTTGCAAGTGCTGTGGTAGTAAGTTCTTGATTTGCTAACATATTTTGAAATATTTCTCTGTTTCCTCTGTTTAACCATTGTGCATAATTTTATTCTGTATAAAATCCAACATACCATGGTCCTAATAAAGTAACGCTGTGTATATACAAAGTGAGTATAAAAGTATACTCCAACTTTGAAGGTCTATAATATAAAAAAAAAACAACCTACAACCTTTATTGCCCAATAAAAAGAACCGTGGAACCATGAAGTTGGTTTACCGTACATTCACAAATGTTCAATGTGACCAACATGAGCGGATCGAACGTTTTCTACGCGATAATAAAACTCGTTCCACGTTCTTGTCAGCATGTCCGGTGTTACGGTTTTGATGGCGTTCGTAACTCTCGGTTGGAGAGGGTGAAGGGGGCTACCCCCTCGCATTCGGCACGTCAATGTGAAGGGGATGGTCTGATGTTTCCTTTATAGTGCGCTACCCCATTGGCACCTGGCTGTTCGCGGATACCTGAACGAGACATTGCCGCAACGCTGGATTGGTCGAGGAACAGCTGGTGACCAGACTCTTCATCACTGGCCCCTAAGTAGCCCGGATCTTACCCAGTACGTTTTTTTCAATGGGGGTACATAAAGAATCAAGTATTTCGTCCACTATTGCCGGCTAACATTGACGACCTCAAAAGGAAAATTACTGACGCCATCAAAACCGTAACACCGGACATGCTGAAAAGAGTGTGGAACGAGTTTGATTATTTCGTGGATGTCGTTCGGGCCGCTCGTGGTGGTCACATTGAACATTTGTGAATGTACGGTAAACCAACTTCATGGTTTCACGGTTCATTTGATTGTTCATTCAAGGTTGTAGGTTGTTTGGTTTTGATGTCATAGACCCTCAAAGTTGGGGTATTCTTTTATACTCATCCTGTATTTCTTACAAATACTATAATGTTAAATTTTTTCTATTTATTACTCTAATAGATACCAAGAAAAAGTAACTTTACTGATCAACCAGTTCACACATTTATAATTAATAACAATTAAATGAACACAGTTACTTTTCCCTAACTCGCCTACAGAATTACAGGGGAAAAAGTGAGATATATTTGACAGAGGTTTTTCCAAAAACTGATTTGGAATGCGTTCATATTAACGTTGATAAGACTTACTGACCCGCTATTTTATAATACTTAACTTATGAGTTTGTCTCGTATCATGCGGGAAGTATTAAAAAAATGTACCAGAAGCGACAAAATGATAATCTTATGATTGCTGTCGAATTCGTCGTACTATTAGTGCGATTTGAAACTTTAAACGGCATTTTAACAATGTTTTATTGGAAATTGTCTCTGTTCGGATCGAATTTGCCGCGCGTGGTTAGTAAACAATGAGAATTCGCTTAGTTCTGCACGAATAGGCCGTGTTATGACGCGCTTAAGTAGTTTTCTGTCTTGTAAGCTCACCTAATATGAACAAATTTTATTTTATAACAGCGAGGGGTGTCACAGATCCATAGCACATACGATATTCATTATAGGTAATTCAATACTTCGCGAACGTGTAGGATTTCCACCATAATCGCTTGGTGTTGGGATTTAAATTGATGCAATTTTGGTTGGGTGTTCAGAAGGAGGACGAGAAAACAGCTTTGTTTTCTAGATCTTCCTTTTATATGTTAGGAATTTGCATGTGTCTTCACACGCTGGTGCATCCATCATCACTAAATGACTGCAATTCTTAGCCCATCCTCTTATTGATCTATAATGTTTAAGAAATTACCTTTATTTTGTAGAAAAGGGCTGGTAAAAAACTTTTCAGAACACTCAGCTGCTTTTCAAAAATGGACTTTCCGTAAATTTTACAGAACTTCTGAACCTCCTGTGAATGTACATAATCTCTCCGTACATTTGCTTTATATGCCAGTTTATAAAAAAAGATGTAGTGAAAAAATCTTTAATGTTCGTTATGTGTGCGTTCTGCTGTGTATAAAAAAGAAATTTCAAATTAAATAAGTGTGAAAATTTTTTCCGGAGCAAGATTTGAAAGAAAACTAACAATATAAGGGTCCTTAATTGATTCCAACCACTCTCCTACGATCTTCTTTTGATGTGCAAATTTGGTATCTCTAGGAAAGTCACATTAGCAACTGTTCTTTAGTTTGTTTGGTAATGTTTGTGTGTTTTAAATGTGGCTGTTACATACTCCTGATGCTACTTGTTGATGTTTGAAGAAATGTGTCTCAGTGATATGAATATCCTAACTGCCGCAGAAACGATAACTTCCTAGTTACAGTGGCGAAGAAAGCTTCGTCTAAACTCGGCATTGTTCGTGCCCGAAACTCGAAGCTACAGGAAATACGGAGACTTTTCGTAAGTGCTTTTTATTAACGGATCCCAACTTTTTACAGAACTGTAATTCTACATATACCATTAATTTTTTAACGTAATCTGCAAAGTTGAACTTAAGTTCCACTAATTTCAAAGTACAGACTATATAGCGCTACACACAATACAACTTATTTACAAATTTTTTTTATATTTTTTCAAATTTAATTGTAATTTACTATAAGCATATANCTACACACAATACAACTTATTTACAAATTTTTTTTATATTTTTTCAAATTTAATTGTAATTTACTATAAGCATATATGTACGTTATAAGAAACAAAATATTAACAATTATATTGTGTGTTAAATTAAAAATAAAAGCAAAATATTAGTAACTTCTACACAGAAAAATTTTAATCACAACAAAGTTATGTTAAATTTTTCTGGCCCATGTTCGCCTTTGATCATTTCAGATCAAAAGTGATGAGCAGAGGGATTATGGTGACTTCAGCACATCGGTAACTGGGACCGGAGCGTAGGAACTGTTTGTGCTCGGTCATTCCGGTCGGCTGGTGGCTATCTTGGATACAGGTAACTTTGACTCTGACCTTGGCCTGGTGACTTTAACCTTGAAAACCCAGAAAACCAAATATNTATCTTGGATACAGGTAACTTTGACTCTGACCTTGGCCTGGTGACTTTAACCTTGAAAACCCAGAAAACCAAATATAGTCCAAAAAATCGCAAAAATATATAAAACATTATCTTAAACAAAATTAAAAATTATTAAAAAATTTATTTTAAAANAGTCCAAAAAATCGCAAAAATATATAAAACATTATCTTAAACAAAATTAAAAATTATTAAAAAATTTATTTTAAAAACAAGTTTAAAAAATGAATTTAAAAACTTAAATATATTTGGGTCTCCCACACCCCTCATTAATACTCATTCTACCATCTTGGTATGTGCAGTCCACCATCTTGGAAGGCGTCACAGCCACCGTCCACCATTTTGGTCAGTGCAGTCCGCAATCTTGGTAGGTGCAGTCCACCATCTTAGTATGCGTCACAGTCACCGTTCAACATGGTGATACATGCAGTCATCCGCCATTTTGATCGGTGCAGTCCGCTATCTTGGTAAGCATCACAGCCACCGTCCGCCATCTTGGATTTTTGTTGGTCATTTGTTTTACAGTGCTGGTGCTGTCCCCAGCACCGTGCCCAGCAGAAGACTGACTCCCTTCACTCCTCCCTTATCATATATTTAATTGACCAATTGCCCCACACCTGATTCTCATTGGCTAATTGCCCACCTCCTTCCAATATAATCGATTGCTCCAGCAATATCTCATAAGCTAATTATTCGGGTATTTTCGGAAACCTCCGTTCGACCAATTAGTCTGTCCCCCTCCACCCCCTTCCGATATATTTAAATGCTTCGGAAATGTTTCTCATTGGCTAAATACTCGTGTGTTTTCGGAAACCTTCGTTCCGACCAATCGGCAGCCGGTTTTAATCGCGAGTAAAGACTATTTTTCCCCCTTAAAAACTCATTATAAGACGCACCCCGAGCTCATTTTTCTCGCTGTCTTTCCTTTTTCGTTATTTCAAGAGGAAATCCCAGTGACCATTTCGAAATTTGCAGGGTTTCAAAACCCTGTTAAATTTACGATAGCCATGTTGTCAAGTGAAGAAGTAAATAACAGCAACAGCAACGCAGAAGAAAATGGAGATAATATTCTGCAGCTTATCCGCACCATATTGTCACGAGGAGCAACTTCGTCAATGCCGTCTACTAGCACGAACCCGCAACCATCAAGCAAACAGTACCAGCCCCCATCGGCCAGAAAAACGTACAGCTTATTCTCTCCTAGCTTCGCAGAGAGCCCCATCAGCTCCGACTTCGAATACAGTGATATAGAAGAAGAAATGGAAGTGTCCATCACCGAATTTTCTCCATTCGGGTCAGAATATGTGAGCAAGTACAGTTAACTGAATAGTGAATAGCGACGCATAAGTTTGCGAGATGCTGTAGGCGTTCTGCAAGTTAAATTTTGTGATGGTAAAATTCACTGGTTATGCTGCTACGATGATTTCTAAGGCGATTATGTGCGGGACACATTAACATGCCAATATAATAACTGTTTCATGTGATGAACCACACAATTCCCAGAAGTACAGCAAGTTATTAACTGTTGAGCAGGCTCTCAATCACCCGGAGTCAATGTACATAACCAGTGGTCCCATCTATCACATTTTTCTTCGTAGGTATGTAGTGATTCAGGCTCCCAGAACGAATAGGTGATTTTAGAGTCATCCAGATATGACAAAACGCACAGGTTTCTCCGGATGAAATGCCATCATCTTGCTCCCACGGTGACTCGTGCTAGTCTTGGCGACTAATTAATTTCCTGGTTCAATTTCTCATTATAGAATGGCATCATTTATACACGTGACTGTAACGTGATNTTGGCGACTAATTAATTTCCTGGTTCAATTTCTCATTATAGAATGGCATCATTTATACACGTGACTGTAACGTGATCAGGTATCATCGTATTTCACACAGCCTAAGATCAAACATATGACTTGCAGCAATTGTTCGCAGCAACTATTTGAAGATGATTTTGCATCTACATCAGCACAAGACTGTATTTTTTCCGTTTCTGCATTGTACGAAATCACGCCTGCAAGCTCTTCCCGAACACTGACTGGCATAACAAAAAAAAATATGTTTGCGCTACGAGATATATAACTGTGTAGATATTTCCGTGAAATTAGCATGCCACTTGTAAAGTAACTGGGCATTTTTCGAAGCACTCACCAAATAACTCTGATACGTTTCTTTCCTCATTTTACAAAGGGAAGGACACCCATCATTATCCTGTACATCGATTATTTCCAATTCGTTTATGTCAAAATTACTTAGCCATTTTTTCTGTTCGGGCCCGGCCACATAAATCGGCCCTCTTTGGAACTGCATCAGCAAATCGCTCAGAACGTTTCCCACCTGATAATACAGAAACTTGCCTTCGTCCCAGCACAGTCCATGGTAGTACTTGGTCAACCAGGCGTTTGTCTTCTTGTTATTTTCGTCCAAGATTTTCCACGGATACTGAAGTTGGTAATTGCGGATTCGAGGCAAGCCTTGACAATCCGTGAGTGCGATTTATTCAGCACGAAGTCGTTTTGGCTCGTTAAACATTTCAAAGAACAATACATTGGTACGACTGAAACGTGAGTCCCCACTCCATGAGTATTAACTAACTGATAAATTTATCAGCCTGGAAAAAACAATCGTACTGTATGATCCTGTCGTGGAGTATTAAGCAGTAGGCTGCGGTATTCGTAGGCACGTCTTTCTTGGTGATTATTTCGATCTGGTAGTGCACCGTATCATTTTGCATGCGCTCGTTCTGCTTCGATGTATCGAATGCCAGCAAAGGTGCCATGTCTCGGAAATTTTCGGGGCTCAGGATGGGATGCGACACTCGTCCGTAATACAATGATTGGAATTGCGAATGCATATAATATGGCGAAGTAAAACCTTCTTGGTCGAATGTAGTGTTCAGGTAGATATACGGGTAGCTTTCTCTATTCAAAAATATATTTATGTTTTTGACTTTGCAGTGGTAGAAATTAGAATTGTCAGCACCGATACGTTGCTGTTTGTTCGTCTGAAGTGCCAGTATAATGTAGCGTGGATTTTCTCTGGAAGACGTTTTTACGACCCAGTGTTTTCGCGAGGTAGCGGACAGGGCCGGGCAGGTGACAAGGCTCCAACTTCTGAATATTTTTTCTATCACTCTTTCTTTCTTGTCATAATTCAATAGCTTGACATGTTCGTGGAAGCTCGGGATCACGCGAGGGATAAACGATTATATTGTGTTCAAAGTTAGAGAGACGGGGTGCGTGTTTTCTCCAACTCCCAACGCGGCATCCAAATGCGATGTGGCCAGCGTAATCACCAACTCCGGCCTCATCTTACTATTATTTTCTCATAATCTTCGGCGAATCCCAGTAACAATGGAAGCAGAATGCATTCTTCAAACTTACCTTCGGCGTAAATGGGAACACTGTAGTCATCTTCGATTCCTCAGCCTGCCATATTGGCTGCAGAGATACGGCTGGGCATGAGCGATAGGTAATTTTATATCGACGAGTTTATGCCCACATCACGCGACTGGTCGACCACGACATTATTTATCTCGTACATAACGCGTTCGAAAAGAAGCAGAATCCCATTTCGAACCAACCTGTTGGTGGTCGGGTGGGTCCCATCTGCCTTTGTTAGCCTACCTTTTATTCGCACAAAGGACTGGCTAGGCAAGTTGTAAATATCTTGACTCTCTTTCAGTATTCGAACCTCCCTACTAGTAGCGAAAGTTCCGACCAGAAAAGGCTCGTAACAGTGCATTTGGATTTTATCAAATTTATCGTCGAATTCTAAGCGTTGATCCAAGATGAGAATTTCGTCCACCATGGCGATTTACTTTTCAACCGAGGACGTAGAGAAACTCTACATTTTCAGGTGTTAGTGCAAAGAGTCCACGTGGCTTACTGATCTCGGATTCCATGTACCGCACGCATTTATACATTTTTATTTTTCTAGCAAAATTTTATGCCATTTTTTCAGATGCACGGCGCAAAGTAATTTCTTCGTTTCTGAAATTTATCAGTTCGGTGTTTTGGTCCACGATCAAAATGGCTACTTCGTGGATGTTCTTTGCGACGATCAGAACATAAGTGACCGTTTTTGGACATTTTACGATTTTATATCCAGGACCAACAGTGGGAGTGAACTCGTAAATAGTGATGCTCCGTTTCCTTTTCACGCAACTGCAACATACCAAATTACAGTTTATAGTATACGTTAATTGGAAAGATGTTGACCGCACTCGACGATGCGTTTGACTACACAAGACACCGACATACTGATGAGATCGGTACGGCTAACAAATATTTTTATTCCCCCTGCGAACTTTATTGACAATTTTCGGTTTATCACTAGAAATTTCGATAACTTAAAAATCTTAGACACAAATGTCTACAGTTTCACGTGTCAGGCAACTGTTCCGCTTCGCTACTGTACGTTAGTTAGGTATATTTCAAATACTAGCGCAATTCGGGAGGAGGACGCAATTGCCCAAGACTATCATAATAGTCTGCGTCTTTAGCCTTTTGTACGTATGCCATGTAGTGCGTACCAGGCCCGGCTGTCGTGTCCAGATTAATTATGGCACATTCCTGTCTCTTGGGTTTGGGGGGCAAAGTATCTCTCAAAAACACTCCGCGAAAATTACTTATTTTCAATTTGCACGCAAACAGTTCCAAATCCACGTTCGTCAGTGGGCGTCTAGGCAAATTCACTTTGATTTCCTTCTTACAGTTTTTTATTTCCCCCCTCCCCTCCCTTTCTCGTTGATCTTCCTCTTCCCCGATACGGGTGAAGAGTGTAGAGACCTTGGCCGTTTTTTTCCATTGCGATAAATTCCAAATTTCTGTTATGGCTGCGAGTTTCCTCTGCCTGTTTTCGATCGTTCGAAGCCTGCTTCACGGCGCTTACAATGTTTGTGACTGCCCCGGCGATACTGGCCAGAGCACGGATTGCACGTATCAGTGCGTGCAGGAACCGTTCCAACTTGTCCTTCCCTTTCCTCTTGGTCATTCGAGGGCACTGTGATTACCCCTTGCTTCCACGTAAACCCATGCCTAGTGTAACCTTGGCTTTCATGACGTTGGATACGCCCCAGGTGTCTACTTTTTCTCCAAGCCCGGTGACTGCCGATTTTCTTATTTCGTCGGCCTTCTGTGCAAGTATCTTGTCTGACTGGTGCCTAACCTGCAGATCCTTGTACTGGAAATAGGCGATGTTCTACTTGCAAACTTCGTCTTGTGCATTTATGCCTGTCTTGTTGCGTGATAGCCTTTCAGCTAGTCTCGTTCCTCGCCCGCGGAACGTGTATCCAGAAATGTAAAGTTCAAACGGGATATTATTGATTAGTGAATCAACAATCACATGGCCGGATTTCACTGTCTTTGACTTATGGCACATTGAATTAAACTTAGCGAGCCAACTATAAATATTCTTCTTTTATACAGTGTTGTTTAAGTATAATGGAGGTAATAGAGCAAGACATTAGTCTCCCCATGCATATCACTGGGGGAGATACCGAAACCGAGCACGAACCACATCATGGTGCTCTATTGCATAATAGCATGCGAGGCCTGATTTGTGGGCCATCCAGGCGCGTGAAAACATTCTTACTAACGAGCTGGCTGGAAGAACCTAACGGCCTTCGGTTCGACATCGCGTACCTTTATTCAAAATCTCTCAAGTAACCGAAATAATAGCGATTGGCACGAGTAATACAGGTCGTTGATAGTGTGGGATATTACACCTGCAGCGGAAACTAGAAGGTGGTGCCTTCGAACGAAGCTCTTCCAAACTTGATATTTGTCTTCGATGACATTGTCTGCGAAAAATAAACTTGTGTTAAAGAATAATTTAGCATGGGATGGCACGCGAACGTGGACTGTGTGTACCTCACTCAAACAGGATAAATTATTTAGGCAGGTACGGCAGGTACAGCAACTCGTTTCATTTGTCCAAGGTACTAAGCAAGCGCACCCTTCCAAATGCCCGAAAGGATTATATGGCCGCTCGGACAACACGCGTACACTCCTAAGAGCGAGAAAAATTATTTATTTCACGAGGGGGCTCAGGGTGAATTTTACAAAGAATTATCAAGTTGATGAAATAGTCGGCCCTCGCTATTAAATAAGGCCACCGATTGGTTGGAACAAAGGTTTCCGAAAACACCTGAGTAATAAGCCAATGAGAAACATTTGCGGAGCAATTAAATATATTGAATAGGTGGGAACACCTACTAATTTTTCGAACGAAGTTTTTTGAAAAAAACCCAAGTAATTAGCTAATGAGAAACTTTGGTGGCACAATTAAGTATATTGGAATGGAGTGGGCAATTATCCAAAGAGAATCAGGGGTGGGGCTATTGGTCAATTAAATATATTGGAATGGTGGAGTGGAGGGGGGTCAGTCGTCTGCTGGACACGGTGCTGGGGCAGCACCAGCAATGTAAAAGAAATGACAAACGAAAAAATCAAGATGTCAATCGAACGAAGGGAGATACAAACTCCAGTAATGTATAAACCAATGACAAACGAAAAAAACTAGATGGCGGATGGTGGCTGTGACGCCTACCAAGATGGCGGACTGCACCTATGAAGATTGTGGACTGCACCGACCAAAATGGCGAACGGTGGCTGGGCCAACTTGATCAGGAAAGCAGGAAAGTAGCCTGGGAGAATGTCACTGACGAATAGCATCGCCGTTGGTCGACCTCTGCGAAGGGACGAATGGCCTATGCGGTCTTTCCTTGTGTCCGGGAATGACTGCAACTTACCATCTATCCGGCGCCGTGTCTGATGCAATTAATTTCAGGACATGGCAACTTCCGAGCTAAACTCTACTCGTTAGGGCTTGTTGACGACCCACTCTGCAGTGATTGCCTGGTGCCGCGCACCATGGAGCATGTACTGAATGATTGTGTACATTTAGAGGATCTCCGACAGCTTCTCAAATGGAGGCTCTCTCTTCTCGGATGCGACTTTGGCCTGGCAGCCTTAAAAGCTGCCGACAGCAGCGCGAAAGCATCGCTGTCGGAATTCGCAAGCAAGGTCATGCGCCGGCTGAATAAGGTTGACCGCATTCCAGCTGAGCGGTTGCCCAATATCCCCTTGCAAGCTGACTAGTGCAGCTCGGGGTGGGTAGCGTGAAACCAAGCCTGTTGGGTTTATTCTGGGTCCAGGCCTGATGGGGCTTCAGTAATGCTGATTCTGAACAGTTAATACTTGGGTATTTCTAGCCTGATGGGACCATGACCTAGTCGGTCAGTGTGGTAATCGTTCGACTCTATGGATGAAAACGGCCGGGGGCATGAAGCTCTGTATGCTGCCCTTTGAGAGACACCATTTCTGGCGGTCCTCTTAGGTAACGGCCGGGTTAGGATATGCGGCCACATTTATGTGATCGCATGCATGTAGCTCCATCACTCAGTTTGGTTTTCAACTATGCTGGTTTGTCGGGTCTGAAGTTGTTGAAGGCAGATAAGCGTCTCCCTCTTCGGAGGTAGGAGACCCACAGTGTGGTTTTTCCCGTATTAATAACCTTATTTCCGCTTAGAGTGGAAATACGTTCAGACCTATGAACCATGATTGTAGTGGCAATCAGGTGGAGGGACATGTTTTCCTGTGACCCTTAGAAGTAGAAGTACTACCGGACTGTCCATAAGAATTGGAAAATTAGGCTCTGTAGTGTTTTCTCCTGTCATACCGTTGTGGATAAGGTACAGGAGGGGAAGTCGGTGCGTAGAGCCGGACATATTTCGGAAAACATGTGACGCCTACCAAGACGGTAGACTGCAGCTACCAAGATGGTTAAATGAGTATGGCAGAAGAGGGTGTGGGGAACCTCCAGGAATTTAACATTTTTAAATACATTTTTTAATAATACATTTTACTATTCTTAATAGATCTTTTTATACGTTTTTAAAATTGTTGTACATTTTTGAATTTTTTGTATTTTATGGATTTTCAAGGTCAAATATGGCCAGGTCAAAAGGCCAGAGTTTAAGGTGAAAGTCACCTGGATCCATTATGGCCTCAGGCCGACCGGAATGTCAGAGCACGAACAGCTCCGACGCTCCTGTCCCATATCCCGATGTGCCAAAGTCCCTATAATCCCTCTACTGTATTGCTCTCTGATTGTGCTGAGATATTCATTGCTTGCTCGTGTAAACAAATCACATTGTTCATTCAGTTTTCTTTACAATATCTTTATACACTCGTTCGCAATATTTTACTAAGCGAGAAAAACAGTTTAAGTTATTTTTCACCACATTAATGTCTCTTTGTTCGTTTTAACATAGTTTTTATATATTTGCAGTACTTATGTATAATATCAAATATTTTCTTTTTAAATTTGCATACAATATCACGCATGTATTACGTCATGGTGACAAAAATGCGTATTTATTTTTATTTCGTATCTAGCTGCCATGTTTCGTTTTAATTCGATCCTTTGTACAACACATTAATTCGTTGTTGTACAAGTCGGAAGTGTTAAAAAATAAGCTATGCCTTGAGTACGCCACCTTCACGAAGATCGTCTGGTTTGTAGAATATGAAATGCGGTGCGGAAAATAACACTGTCATGAGAAATAAGATTGTCTTAACCAAAACTGTCTTAAGCTCAGTCTTGAGACTTGACTATGAACACCACCCTTAGTCTATGATTCATTTCGCAGACGTCTGGACTACTTGTTGTCGGGCATTGTTGAAGGCATTTATTCCTGGTTGTAAATGAGCGCCACACACGTGCGGGAAAAAGTGATATTAACGAAATTCGCATAGCTGTGCAGGTTCTGCCAGTGGGCTGTAATCCCGGCTGGCAGGTATCTGGTCACTACTTCATCGACTGACGTCTTCGTATATGCGTATTCTAATGAATAGGTGTTTCTCCATTGTGTACGAGAGCAGCTAACCTCATGACAATCGCATACCAAATGCTGCATTTCAACAGGCGTTGTGCCATGCATTTCCGACGCATTCCGACGCTAAACGCCTGAACTATTGGATGTGGGGTTTCGAACGAAAAATTCTGACATCTTTCCTCATTAAGATCCACGAGTTTAACCTGTTAATTTTGAAACAACCTGTACACATTAAAAGCCGACGTTACAACTTGTATTGTAGTTGTAACATTTTTTGGATTCATCGTCCATACGAATCACAAACTGGCTTTGCATAATATCACGAAAGGTAATTTGAATATTAGAACAAAATTCTATCAAGAAAATATTCAAGATTTTTGGTCATTTGCCATTGCAATGTAGACATCTGTCATGGTAAACCAAGACTGAACAGGAAAAAAAATACTGAAATAAGCAAGTAACCTATGGAATAGAAAATAAATACATTTATAAAAACCAGGAAATTTCCAATGGAAAATAGAGCCAAAAAACAGCACAGCAACTAGTTACGGAAAATATATGTAAATATACACGATCAACAGATAACAATTAGAAAACAACACAGACTAGAAACATTCTTGAAAACATTAGGATAACACTGACAAAATATGTACGGTACTCTAACACAGCAGTTTTACCAGACAAGACAGAATGCAAGCCAGGTATGCTGTAGTTAAAGAATATATAGTACAAATCCAGGAAATTCCATGAAGGAATCAAGTCAAATAAAACAGGACAGAAAGTTAAAAGCGAAAACTTAATATACTATACATGTATACGAAAAACAGAGAACACACCGAAGACGACACAGGTTAGTTATCCACTTACACAAATAAGAAAACACTGACAAACAAACACAACGAATAAACTCGCACAAAAACAGTTGTTTTTTCCAAAACCAACAAAATGCGACGTTTCGGGAACTGCTATACGTTCCCGTCTTCAGGCAGCGACACACGGGGCCCGAAAACACAACTACGACTGGGAATGATGTATTGCGAATTTTTTTGTTCGTTAATTCCCGCCTAGGTTACATATACAAGGTTCTCATTCGGAATCCGTAGATCCCCGTTTAAACTGGACGTTACATGAAATGAATGTAGTATGTTGCGAGCAAAATAAGACTAGCAAAACAAACCGGATCACCCCAGGAAAAGATTCCTAACATACGCGAATTTATGTGTTTCCTCAGGAAGATGTTCGTTTTTTAAGGAATAGAGACAACATCCCTCCCCCTTCCTTTTCCGGTTAGTGTGTCATCAAAGGGTGTCAGAAAGCTCACTTTGGGCGTGCACAGTAAAAAATAATAGTTACAAAATTCAGATATATTTTCTCCTTTCTTGAAATACAAAAATATCATTTCCAAAAATTGAATAACAAATTCGAATAATTATTATTACTAAAATACCCTGACATCAAATTCCCCACAAATATATAATAATTAATATAAGTATTTTTTCCTATTAACACAAAATATGTAATAATATAGGCCTATATTACATATTTTTTAACAGTTATGCAAACCAACCCCCTTACCTCTTTTTTTAAAGTAACGGAACAGCAGTTCCTTCTATAATAATGTCCCTGGCCTGTCTCCCCGAGCAGGGGAGAACACAAGCATTTTATACAATTCTCTCGTCTTCTCGAACAATTCACGATGTTCACGGAGCGGAAACGCCCCCTGGTGACGTCATGGCTGCCCAGCATCACGTTGTCATTGCGCCGCACAGGGTTGAGAAGGGGTAGCAGGCGAAACTTCGAAGCAGTGCACAAGGGCGCCACGCTCCATTTGCCGTCCATCACTCATACAAGGAACAGAAGCGAGAAGGTTAGTTGAGCGGGCCCCATCGCACCAAAGGTAGGCCATTGTCCACGACCCTCGTGTAGAAACAGCAATCCAAGGGCAGGTGAACTTAGGCGAATTTTTTATGTGCGTAGGCCGTCACAAAGTGAAAACTCAATTAAGAATCTAGAGGGTTGAACGTGATGGTGGGAGATTATTTATCGTATGTGCCGACCACTAAGCCACTAAAGCTCAAATTTCGTTACAAGAAAACAGGACCATGTTTGTACGAGAATGTGTTTTGAACAACACTTTTCATTGGAATCTCCACACTTTCTAACAAAAAACGAGATAGAAGAAACAGATGTGTGTGGCTATAAAATTTATAATATCACCACAGCCAAGTTTCTTTACGCTAAAGTAAGAGGACGTTCTGTGCAAACAACTTATTCATCCGCGATCAGTTATAATGCTAAAGACAGTTTGTTGTCCTTGGATAAGAACGTTGGCATTGCTCTAAGAAACCAGTTTTCCTATATGTCTACAGAAATAATATCATGAATTGACCTCACATGTTTGTGGTATTTTCGTCATAGTGCAAGTCGCCTACATATGAACGGAATTCACGTCTCGTTGGGATCAAATATCATCCACTCCAGATATATCAACACGGTGAGAAAATTACTTTGCATGACGTGACTCAGAGAGCTACACATAACTCAAATGGTAAATTAGTTTAAGTGAGGATACCCTGCCTTTTAAAGGCGAAAAAGCCATTGGTAAATTAGAGACTGGATGACGAGTAATTCATTGTTGGGTGCACTTGTTAAACTGGGAAATAATAGCACCGGACAATGCGCATCAACGTTTAGTAGGTTCAGACGTTATAAATTTTTTCTGCTTAGGCTGACCATCAAGGATAGATTTTGCAATACTTTATGTCAGTGGCGTGTCGTGAAGTGTTACAAGGTAAGGTGGTTCTTGCTCAAGACACACATAATGTGGCGTCAACTACGCTATTATATTTAAGTGCCCGATGTGTAAACTGGCAAACGATTAGTTATAACACAGAAGAAAACGCAACTTATCTTGCAACAGTTCACCACACGTCGCTTCATTTAGTTAGCGTTCTTCTTAAACTAACGGAATAAATGTAGGGAGCCTTTTGCGTTAAACTTAAGGGCTCTGCCTTCCAAGCATGCAGCCACGGGGTCTAACTCTCCGAAGGTCGCGCCCCTAGAGTCACATGGAAAGTTGCGATGGATCTGTGAGATCCACCTGAACAAATATATTTATTTATTAAAAATACCAAGGAATTTCTAATATAATTGGTAGAAAAATATATGGGATGGGTTTCCTAATGTATTTATTGAAGAAAAAAGTAAAATTGTTCGTAAAAAAGATATATTAAAAAAAAAATGTTTTTTGAGTGTTTGCGAGTTTTTGAGTAAGGAACAACAAATGTGACTAATTTCAGGTATGCACNTGAGATCCACCTGAACAAATATATTTATTTATTAAAAATACCAAGGAATTTCTAATATAATTGGTAGAAAAATATATGGGATGGGTTTCCTAATGTATTTATTGAAGAAAAAAGTAAAATGGTTCGTAAAAAAGATATATTAAAAAAAAAAAATGTTTTTTGAGTGTTTGCGAGTTTTTGAGTAAGGAACAACAAATGTGACTAATTTCAGGTATGCACAACATCAGTACATAAAATCAAACATTGAAATTTCATCATTTTCTGTTTGTTACGGAAATGTNACAACATCAGTACATAAAATCAAACATTGAAATTTCATCATTTTCTGTTTGTTACGGAAATGTATATAAGAAAAATATATAAATATATAATACATATAAATATATAAGAAAAAAGCAAGGAATCAAAATATTGGTGTGACAGATTTTCGTGATATTTCAACTGGCCCAAAAATTGTCTTTACATCATAAAAGAATTAACAAAATAATTGAAACCAAGAAAAAAAACACAATAAATTTCGAACTTGTCGAAGCAGACTAGCACAGGCACATAATATTCTGAAGTTAGGTAACAAAAACGACTAGAAAGTTGGTAGTAACGTTTTGAAAGTACGCTAGCTAATCATCACTCTCATCTTCTATTGATACATTTGTATTGCAGCCATCAATACATACAAATGCACTATGCTGAAGGCACAAGTATTGGCCACATGATTTACANATTGCAGCCATCAATACATACAAATGCACTATGCTGAAGGCACAAGTATTGGCCACATGATTTACACGTATACTTATTGAGTCTTATTGTCTTCGTTACGAGGCAGGGACGACAACGCTTTCTTTTTTCTTTTAGACGAGTTGCTCCAAATCCACTTGAGTCGCACAGATCGTCAAGATTAGTTTTCCCTTCTTTATGCATTCCTGCAATGTACAGCAGTCCAATAAAGGCTTTATTTATATTGTGTCCGTCAGCTTTGCATCCCTTTCCCGAGAAAATTTTATCACGTACACTGCCAATGTATTGATTTGTGTAGATGACGATCATGTCCAACATGTTATCGTTGAAAAAACAGTGCCAGGTGTTCACGATACTCTCGATGATTTTTGTCCTCCCAATAACACCTGGAAGTCTCACCAGTAGATTATGTGAACTAGTTTTCGTCTGGTTGGTGTAAGGAGATTTCTTCCAAGAAAAAGATTCTGCAATCTTTTTACCCTTTTCCGGTTGCAAATGAAAAAGTATCCATCTTCCTCTCCACCAGAGTCCGATTCAGTGTCACTCTGCTTCGAGTTCGAGTCATCTGGATGTTGNAAAAGTATCCATCTTCCTCTCCACCAGAGTCCGATTCAGTGTCACTCTGCTTCGAGTTCGAGTCATCTGGATGTTGAATTTGTTCTGAGGAATCCGTGTCATAATCCTCATCATCCAGGTCATACACAGGTTTTCTTGCAATTGTTGAAGAAGTGCATGGCGTGGGTTCGTCACTATCGTCGTCTCTCTTCGGTCCATCTTCATCAAATAAAAGTTTGTGGATTCGTGAAATACCCAGTAGATCATTCAGGTCGAGAAATGTTTTTGATGCTATGTTCTTCCTGTATCAGACAAAAGAGAAAATACACAGTCATGATTGTAGTCAATGTGAAATAAGTCGCATGAACGAGGATAAAATAAGAATAAATGTGACGTGGAAGAAATATGTGGTGAAAGGTCGCAATGGATCTGTTGGATCCAGTCCCTGTATTTTATAAGTAAATTATACAAATGCAAATATTATTACAGGAAAAAAAAAATTGGTTGTCTGTAAAGTCGGTTTACTGACGATAGTTGAACGTGACAACGTCTTAAGAAAATACTGATGGAATGGTAGCATTTTTCAAAAGAAAATTTTAATTTCATTTGTTTAATAGATTTGTATGTATATAGAGAAGGAGGTAATTGGAAATCACAATGAAATTGATCAAGTGAGATTTATTTGTACGCATAAATACAATTATGTCAATTTTTTTTCGCTCGTTCCGCGCTCTCGCTTGCACTTCAAGCCTTACATGGAACGCCTCAGAGCGAGGTAACGCCGCATGAGTCATGTTTTTTCGTGCGTGCAGCCGGCTCTATCGAATTATAAGACGTTGTCACGTCAAAATATAAATCAGAGAAATCATAAATACTCACAAATTAGGTCGCGTGGGATCTCACAGATCAAAGGGATCTCCAGGAGACGTCAGGTATAAGAGGCAAAGAGACTGACTAGACAGAAACATGAGACTCAAAGGGTTAGGAAGATACTGCGAGGGAGAGGTCCCTGGAAAGGAGCGACCGCTGTGGGCAAAACTAAAACCTCTTGGTGGATCTCTCAGATCCGGCATGATCTTCGGAATCAGTGTTAAAGAAATGTATTCTCTATATATCAGTTTAAAAGATAGCTGTTTCAAACAAAATATAACCAACGCAACTTTCTCAAAAAATACTGCTACAATAAAAAATAAAAAATTAAATATTAATAATTTTTTTAAAATATAAATTTTGATAATAAATTTAAAAAATTAAAATATTGAACATAAAATTGACGCGATATTTTAATGTGCTAGTACTCCTTAAGAAATGTCACGTAAAATACTTTTTGTTTGATACGGTGTTCCTTAAAACTTATGCAATAAGCGGAAATTTTCTACATTGATTCCCTATTTAAACTCCATGACCGCAGGCTTTTAGTGTCGTGTAGTGGTGAGATTTGGAAGGGTATGTGAAGTGTACTCTTAACAGTGAGATCCTGAGAGCCGATGAGGGTGAAGTGATGTGAGTACAACAGTACCGGAATGCAACGGCTCCGGGGGACGGGAGATCCCCGAGAAAACCCACCAGCCAACTCCATCGTCCAGCACGGTTCCCACATGCCTATTTCCGGGAGTGACCCCGCCGGAAAGAAGGCATTTTAGGCAGTGCCCTTAACATGGTAATATACTTAATCATATACCTAACAGTCAGATACTTGGCAAGTCATAAATCTGAATGCAACATCACTAGAGAAGCCGGGAATATTGCAGTGAAATAATTTATTACAGCGGCAATTTTAATAGTTTTTAACCTTCAATCATACGTGCTTTTTCTACGCACTGCATATATATATTCTATCTAAAATAATTAATGTAATATTTGCGGCATTTTTGTGTTTCAACTATTCTTTCAAGTGCGTGCACACCACCCTTTGACCGCAATTTAAACAGTAACACTCCATTTTTCAACAGTACTCAACGAAATCAGAGGAGTCGTGTGCAACATTTTTTCATCTTCCCTCCCAAGCTTTTTTCTTACCATTTTCTTTTCTTTTGTCTTGCTTCGCCCGGCGAAGTCACGGAAGCTGCTGCTGGACCATCCCATTTCACGGAATCCGGACCTCGACAGTCGACGGGTCACAGAATCTCCACTACCTGCGTTTTATGGCACTGTTCTTAGAAACTTTTCGCGGCAGTCTGCAAGGAACAAAACAAATGTGCCATTACCTACAGACTAGACTCTACACGCCACAGTTTGAACATCGCTGTCGCGTATCGTCCCGAAATGCTCCTGAGACTCTACATCCGTTGAACAACGTTCGCAGTTAAAAAGAGTAGAAATGATAGCTTGCTTTATTTTATCTTTCAGCCACCTTCGTAAGCTTTTACCACTCAAAACTATCATCACCGATTTCCGTATCTATAATGGCCAATATTATTGCTTCTGTTACGTTTTACCAAAGAATTGTTGGAAAAATTTTATGGCTGTAATATGGCAATCATTACGCTTACTTCTATAAACTAACAAAAAAATTTAGTTGAAGCTTATTTCCACTCTGAATGAAAATTAAGACATTGCAATTGTTTTCACAACTCGCTGCCAATATAACTGTTGGTACTAAGTACAGTGTTTGTGTTACAATACAAGCAATTACATAAAAATAACCAATTTTAAATTTTTGAATTTAAATATTGCAGTGAATTAATTATTCATATTTCGTGTAGTGGCCAACAGCACTACGCGAAGCATTTGCTGGCGCATTTTGTTTTTAACAGTAAATAACTTGAATTTTTCTGCGCGCTGCAAAATACAACGTAGTGTGAGACAAACTTGTTTGCATCACTAGGATATACAACGGGCAGTCTGAAACGAATAATTTGAGTTTCGTATCCCTCGACATAACATTCGACAACCTCCCGGAACACATTTCGTTTCAAGAAATTCGTATTGGACGAGAGTGTATTCTACCAGACTGGACTGGATCTACGTGCAAAATGTGTGCAATTTACGTCGCGCAGTTATAAAAAACTGATGTCGATTTCTCCGAAGAACTCGGTGCTCGTAAAATACATGCAGAGAGTTACGAACGGGTTTCGACAGAGACCTAGAGCCCTGCATAAGGTCTACTTTCAGGCTATCCCTCCACTTCATGCAAACGCAGATTAACTAAATCCGGAAAATTGTACACAAATGGGACAATGCATTGCTATTTTGCGCACTTACTTTGATAACATTTTGCATGAGAACCATTTCTTACTAGGCACTACCAAAACCCCCATTTTCTCACAGTTTTATTCTTACTAATTATAAATGAAATATTATAGACAAAATCTAAGAAAACTTTAATTTAACTAAAAACATAATGATTTTATGTTTAAGAAGTGCAAAACGGTTGTGATACGCAACGTATTTAGGAAGCAACCAAAAACGTTACAAAAAGGGTTATTTTTCAAAAGTTTGATTCAAAAAGTTTGAAGATACCGCGGATAGACTATAAAATCGTCTGTACGATAGATGTTTAGTTATTTGTTCATTGGCTGTTGCCCCGATTTTACCCCAGATAAAAGAGCACTTTTTTGTGTCCTTGTTTCCTTGTGAATTTTTTTTTTATTGGTTCCGCATTTAATAAACGGTTTTCCCAACTGCAATTTCGACAGTAATCAACAGATGTGTGAATAATAGCCTACTCTTGAATAAATTCGTGGATTTTCCGGGTTTCATACCGATCATAAACAACTACTTGTACGCGAATGAATACACGCGGGCATAGAGTTTGCTACCTTCTGCGTGATCGCATTTACAGCCTTACTTGTAAGTTTTCCGAGAAAGTATTATGAATTTGCAGAAGGACGACTTGCATCTCTATGCGATATTCAGAGATGACTTTCTAGCAAACTGATGAAATGAGACACTAGCCCCTAACCTCCTTATCCCTTTTGTCATCGAAATTACTACCTACCTCCTGGCAAAGCACACAAGCCTCCTACAAGGAGATCCGGGTTCGATTCCCGGTGGGGTTGTCCTCCGATTTTCGCACGCGAGAAATGTGACGGACGTTGCCAGGAGTGTAGTCAGCGGAGGGGATATGCCATAAGGTTGTCACCAATAAGAACTAAAGTTATTAATAGGCTTAAAATTGTGATAAAAATACTTAATTGGCATAAACTGTAATGGATATTATTACACTATGAAGTAGTTTTTCTGGTAGTATTTGTCCTAATTAACACCTGTGTAAGCACTGCTAGCACCAATGTAACCTCCCCTCTTCCTTTCACTGATTTTAAACTCCCTCGCCCTTAAGAAATTTCCAGCTACGCTACTGGATGTTGCCGTCGGCCGGAGGGTTTTCTCACTGTGCTGCCGCTTCCCTTTTCTTCAGCCGTCGCATTTCATAATTTCTTCCTTCATGTTCATTTCACTTCATTTTCTTGGGAGCTGTATAATTTTGACTCATTCAGACCTATTTTTGGCCGGTACTTTAATCTGCTAGGCTCACTGCAACTTTTATATGTTATGACTGGTTCATACCGCTATGGTCTTACACAAGTTCACAATTAATTGGTTGCAATAAACAAATTAGTGTTGTAATGGCTCATGTATACTCCTCATAAGAAAAAATTATTTAGAACACATGAAACTATAAATTTAACAAGATTTGAAGCGCCCTATATTTCTCTCGGGTGAAGAGAGACCCCTTTCTTTGGTTCCAGCTGTCCGCCAACGCGACCTAAGCAGTTCAGGTGGTCACCTGCCCAGCACTTGAAGCGCGTTACACAATGTTTGAAATACGCGTTTTTTCTTTTTTTTTTTTCGAAACTGTTAAACGTGCTCCCAACATTTTTATCTACGAAAATAAATCATATTCCAGACGAGGACAGAAAAGTAATTTCATGATATCTCGCATGTTATAAATATTACTTTCAAACCTTTTAGCATAATTAAAAACTGTTTTTTCAGACTACTGTATCTTAACGTGTTTAGTGTAGTCAACGTTATATTACGTCACCTGAATTTAATAACTAAAAGATTCTCAGTACATGTGGTAGTAACAATTTTATCCTGTTTAAATTACGTTATTTCCTATGTAGCATAAGATATAATACATCCGGTTCATTTCAGTAATATTTATCTTTATGAGTGTTGCTGACGTAATATATCGTTGCAGAGAAACGTATGAAAACTGCTGGTAATAAAAATAAAAGAACTTAATTCGTTTTTTAATTTATTCACTCAGCTATTATTTACAGCATTAAATTATCTCTCTCCCCTATGACTCTGTTTATTTCACAGTGAGGGCAATATTTAATGTATATTTTTACTCTAAATAACCTTCTTCTCAATGTCGCTGTTTCGTTACGGTCAATTAACTCATACTCATCATTAACACACGTTCATTATATCTGTTGCAATCATTTCTAATGTTTTTCACTCACGCATCCAGTCCGATAGTCCAGCCCGGCAGTCGCACTATTTGCTGCACCGATGCTCAAAATCGCAGATTTTCTCCCCGATAGTTACTTATCTCGCCGCGCCCTTCTCTTCTCGCTTGTCGTCCTTCGCTTGACGCCGCAGCCACTTCATTCATTCAACAACTTGCTCCACTCATCAACTCACCCCACTCATCAACTGTCGGCTTGGAGGCCTGTCGCACTTTTATATCGGTCACCCTGGCCATCTGGAAGGTTCAACGCACCCCGGGTCATGCTGGAAGAAACGAAGTCAGTAATCCAGAGCATTCTTTAGATAAACCCATAAATCCATTCCACAGAAGATCAGGAGTGGTGAGCCGCCAACGGACTATCGCTGCAGGATGCCTTCGTAACTCAAAATGATCGTAGGATTATCGCTCGACTCTCATTCAAACATCTCTTAGTGACTCACTGCCTCGCTATTATATCACTACCATATCCTTCTCTTCCACTAGCTCGCGCGGGCGGGCCAAGGCCAGTGATGCAGACCATCGACACATAACACTGCTTCCTCCTCAAGTCTGTTCGTTCCACACAGACTGTGAAGTGTTAGAACCTTCGTAGAGTCCCATTCGGTCCACATTTGCAGCTTTCGGCTCCGCCCGAGAACTTTGACGACAAATCCGAAAGACCACATCATTGATCTTCTTCAGAATCCTATTGATGCTTTCCCAAAATTTTTGGTAGATTCGAGTACCTACCCTTTTTGTCTGTGTGAGTTGTACAGCCACACCAGCTTTCCTTCTTGAAGTACCTCGCCCGACATTCTCATCTCATACAGGGTCTTCATACTGTCAGTATATGGTCGTTTGTGCCTTACATAGGGAGTAATACTTACATTACCAGTTTGAAAAGATGAAGCAAATACAGAATTGCCCCTAGCGTCTTCATTTATACCATGTCCACAAATCTGAATAGTGCTGGTGCTTGCAGTGGATGCTGCAGGCTGTGGCTGGATCCTCGTCCGTCGTACCCTGAAGCACTGGTAGCTCCTGTCGACTGCCTCACTGACTTTCTCGAGTTCACGCAACTGATTCTTTGCCCCCCGAATCACTTCCTTCGTGGGACTTATACCCGCATAGCCACTACTGAGTGGGTCCATTACATAATTCGCTCTATTCCATGGGCTTCTTTCGCTGCTATGTGTCACAGTGTCTACAGGACGTCTTGACAGTACTCGCAAGTTATCTAGTGCATTTTCCAACTGCTTTGTGAGGTGTGCAGCGTGCCACATCCGCTCGTCGATGCACTGTCTCAGCTGTTGGGTACATGCACAAAGCACACAAATTTCTTCACGAAAATGCTTGCATGCGCTCATCGAGACCATTGGCTGTTCACAGNCCAAGGCCAGTGACGCAGACCATCGACACATAACACTGCTTCCTCCTCAAGTCTGTTCGTTCCACACAGACTGTGAAATGTTAGAACCTTCGTAGAGTCCCATTCGGTCCACATTGGCACCTTTCGGCTCCGTCCGAGAACTTTGTTGACAAATCCGAAAGACCACATCATTGATCTTCTTCAGAATCCTGTAGATGCTTTCCCAAAATTTTTGGTAGATTCGAGTACCTACCCTTTTTGTTTGTGTGAGTTGTACAGCCACACCAGTTTTCCTTCTTGAAGTACCTCGCCCGAAATTCTCATCTCATACAGGGTCTTCATACTGTCACTATATGGTCGTTTGTGCCTTACATAGGGAGTAATACTTACATTACCAGTTTGAAAAGATGAAGCAAATACAGAATTGCCCCGAGCGTCTTCATTTATACCATGTCTACAAATCTGAATAGTGCTGGTGCTTGCAGTGGATGCTGCAGGCTGTGGCTGGATTCTCGTCCGTCGTACCCTGAAGCACTGGTAGCTCCTGTCGACTGCCTCACTCACTTTCTCGAGTTCACGCAACTGATTCTTTGCCCCCCGAATCACTTCCTTCGTGGGACTTATATCCGCATAGCCACTACTGAGTGGGTCCATTACATCATTCGCTCTATTCCATGGGCTTCTTTCGCTGCTATGTGTCACAGTGTCTACAGGACGTCTTGACAGTAATCGCAAGTTATCTAATGCATTTTCCAACTGCTTTGTGAGGTGTGCAGGGTGCCACATCCGCTCGTCGATGCACTGTCTCAGCTGTTGGGTACATGCACAAATCACACAAATTTTTTCACGAAAATGCTTGCATGCGCTCATCGAGACCATTGGCTCTTCACCACGCTGTATCTTTACTGGCTGCTGCTTTTGTTGTAAGCAATTGGCTCTTAGGTGCCCCTGCTGTCCACATGACCAACACTCCTTCTGTTTAGTTCGGGGGCGGCGAAGCTCTGGAGCTTGAATTCTGGAAGCTATGCCCCTCAAAACAAACAGCAAGTNCGCTGTATCTTTACTGGCTGCTGCTTTTGTTGTAAGCAATTGGCTCTTAGGTGCCCCTGCTGTCCACATGACCAACACTCCTTCTGTTTGGTTCAGGGGCGGCGAAGCTCTGGAGCTTGAATTCTGGAAGCTATGCCCCTCAAAACAAACAGCAAGTCCTTCAATATCTTCGTTATTCTCTCTTCGTCTTCTTCGTTCAGCACCACTGCGCGTACTGGACATCGGGGTGCGGACTCCTGTCTTGCTGACTCCACCTCCAGTGCTCGGGCTAGGGCATCCTGCATGTTGTGGGGGGCTGCCAGACGCACTGACTGCCGTACCTCTGTGTCGGCTATGTCATTGATGAAGAAGCTGACTGTTGATGCCGTGCGCCTCCTCGGAGCACCCTTCCAGAGATAGTTGAGACAGCCGCACGATGTCTTGCCATGACTCCTGCAGTGGCTCCCCTGGTCACTGGGTGCGGCTTCGCAGCTGTGCATGGTGGGCATGTCGCAGGTACCGGTCGCCGGAACACATCTCCAAGGGCGACACCAGTGTGGGGTACTCTAATAAATGTCGCTCTGGCAGAGATTGTAGTATGCTCAGTGCGGAGCCTCTCAGTACAGCCGCTAGGTAGTAAGCCCGCTGTTCCGTTGTCCAGCCAATTAGGGTGTGACTATTTTAAACTGTTGTTGGTACTCCCACCAAGAAGTTTGGCCTTTGTAAGGGGTGGGCTTAATTGAGACCCCTTCCCCACTCCTGGCTGCGCTACCGCAATGCCTCAGATATTCTTGCTTCCCTCCGAGGTTGCTGTATTGGTTTCGTTTTACACCTGTTGAGGTTTAATGAATAAAGGCCTTTTAATAAACGAAATGTTTTATTATACTTTAACAGCAAAACTGATACAACAATGTTGACCGTTATATATTTATCAACTAGAAAAAACAAAACACTACACAGTGTTGCCAACAACTTAAAACTGAAGTTACCAAATAATAATTATTACATTGCCATATTTTAACACCCCCTCTCAATGTAATACAGTTCTATCTTATATCTTAACTGATACAATTATATCTTATTTCTAAGTTTGAATACAACACTTATTTAAAAATTTAGAAATAATTCTTGACTTAAAGCCTTAGTGAGTATGTCAGCTGGTTGTTCACTAGTTTTCACATAATGAAGGCNCTTGCCATGACTCCTGCAGTGGCTCCCCTGGTCACTGGGTGCGGCTTCGCAGCTGTGCATGGTGGGCATGTCGCAGATACCGGTCGCCGAAACACATCTCCAAGGGCGACACCAGTGTGGGGTACTCTAATAAATGTCGCTCTGGCAGAGATTGTAGAATTCTCAGTGCGGAGCCTCTCAGTACAGCCGCTAGGTAGTAAGCCCGCTGTTCCGTTGTCCAGCCACTTAGGGTGCGACTATTTCAAACTGTTGTTGGTACTCCCACCAAGAAGTTTGGTCTTTGTAAGGGGTGGGCTTAATTGAGACCCCTTCCCCACTCCTGGCTGCGCTAGCGCAATGCCGCAGATATTCTTGCTTCCCTCCGAGGTTGCTGTATTGGTTTCGTTTTGCACGGCTTCTTCACTTTTCTCGGCTATCGATGTGGTTGTACTCGAACCCCGTTGCTGAAGATATCCGTGCAATTCTTTCTCTAATACACTGATCTTCTGTTTCAATTCATTCTCGACGCTGTCCACTGTTTAATTTACACTGTCAATTTCGTTGTCCATAATTAACTCTTTCGTTCTCTAACTCCCTAATTCCTTCTATTTACATCTCTAAACTTTATTTACTGTGTCTATTTCCAGTTAGCATTCACTGCGATGATTGTATAAAACTGTCTTAATTAATAAATATTAATTTTTTCGTATTCACTAATAACTAGCCTATTGCCTAACTTGACTAACAATTAAATTCTTCCATCCCACTTCTGACACCAGTGTTACAAGGACGCCTGAGTGGCGTATCTAAGTTCGTGGGGGATAGAGGTCTTAATAGAAATAAAAGAACTATGTTTGGTTTTGAATTTATTTACCCAGCTATTATTTACAGCATTAAATTAGCTTTCTACCCTATTACACTGTTTATTTCACAGTGAGCGCAATATGTCATTTCTTTTTCAGCTATAATTAACATTATTTTTTATGTCACTGTTTCGTTACAATCAATTAACTCATACTCATTATTAACACAGTTCAGTCTATCTGTTGCCATCATTTGTGATGTTTCTCACTCATGCATCCAGTCCAAAAGTCTAGCCTGGCAGTCACTCTATTTGTTGCGCTGATGCTCGCAGTCACAGATTTTCCCCCGATGGTAACTTATCTCGCCACGTGCTTCTCTCTCCGATCGTCGTCCTTCGCTCAATACCGCAACCATTTCATCCATTCAACAACTTACTCCACTCATCAACTCACTCCACCGATCAACTGTCGGCTCGGAGGCCTTTCGCACTTTTATATCGGTCGCTCTGACCATTTGGAAGTTTCAACGCACCCCGAGTCATGTTGAGAGAAACGAGGTCAGTAATGCAGAGCATTCTTTAGATAAACCCATAAATCCTATCTGCCGAAGGTCAGGAGAAGTGAGCCGCCAACGGGTTATCGCTGCAGTATGCCTTCGTTACTCAAAATGCTGGTAGGATTATCGCTAGATTGTCATTCAAACATCCCTTAGTGACTCGCCGACCCACTATCATATCACTACTCTCTCCTCCTCTTCCGCCAGTTCGCGCGGGGCGGGCCAAGGTCAGCGGCGTAGACCAGCGTCACATAACAATGGTTTTGCCAATGTCTTGAAAGACTGCTGATGTTATGTTATAGCAAACTCCATACGGTTCAGTATTGTAAGCCTGCCCGCTCTTATGTGAACCAATATGATGTTATTAAGTGGGAATACATATATACAGAACTGATGGTCATCCCGTTGTGAATATAGGAGGATTATTTCACCTTGTCTTAACTATCAGCAAATCTGTACATCCTATAGGATTTTCACGGTAAAGGGAGCACTTTTGAAATCATAGTTGCTTTTTTTCTTAGCCATTTTTTTTTTGTACTTCCACCAATTTTTAAAATAAATATTGCCATGTTCGTATTAAACAGAGTGTATGTACTTCATCTGTCTAGAAATTTAACCTCTAAGGCTACGATAAAATATATTCACTGAATATTATTCCAAATGAGAGGGCTTCAAAAATTGCTTACTTTACCTATAAGTGTTAAATCATACTACCCGGGCACGAGCGAACCTGCAATAGGAGGCTGTACTGAACTTCTCTACAAACTTTGCACCAATAAAATTATACGGTCACCACTTAACTTGCCATAGCTGCAAGTAGCACGACGAGAGTACTGCACGCCCGGCGCGAAGTGGCGAAGGCACACTTGACGCGCGTGTCAATGCAGCCAACATAGCTCCCTCGCTTCCGAGCCACAAACGTGTCAAACGACCGCCTTAAGGTCGTGGTACACTTGAAATCCTATGGTTATTCATACCTCTTTATAGCTTACTGTCACTACCCACAGAACTACTTTACAGAATTCCTAAAATCAAAATGGATTATTCCATTCTTTATCAACTTAAATGAGACTAAAAAGGAATAAAGAATGAGTTTGATACGGTTACAGATGCAACGAAAACCACGTGAGCAAAATATTGTGCACTTAAAAAAATATCTGTTTATATATGCCCTCCTATGCCCTGGCAACCTTCGTTATCAATTATTTGATCTGAAAGTAAGCTACGGTGAAACAATAGTAAATTCAGCATGAAAACATGAAAGGTATACTACCGCCTCAAGGCCGGGTGCCGCAACCCAACTCTAGATCGGTTCACTATCAATTTCGTGTATAGACCATGTACGGTTAATTNCGCTAGATCGGTTCACTATCAATTTCGTGTATAGACCATGTACGGTTAATTCCAACTTTTTTGTAGTCGTGCTAAAGTTATACTTCTGGGATATTCCTCTGTCTCATGCAAACAAAGCCTAACCAAAAATAGAAAATAACACCATAGGGACAACGCACCACATTCGAGCGCACTCAAATATATAGGCTGCTCAAGGTAAAGTGAGCACTTTTGAGCCCCTAGTTACTTTTTTGTTTCAGCAATTTTTTATCCTTCAACCANGGCTGCTCAAGGTAAAGTGAGCACTTTTGAGCCCCTAGTTACTTTTTTGTTTCAGCAATTTTTTATCCTTCAACCACCTTTTTAAATAAATATTGCCTTTTAAGTAATAAACACATTGTGTATTTTCCACCGCACTCGGAAGTTAACGTCTAATGCTAAAATGAAATATATTTATTGACCCTTATTCCAAATAAGAGGGCTTTCAAAAAATGCTCACTTTACAGTGAATAGCCTATAGGGGAGAGTCCCCTAGCACCGGACGGCGGCTAGTACCGGACACGTGAGAGTTAATGAGAATCCCGATAGATAGCAGCATCATGCAGGATGTATCTGAAAGTTTCCTCCATGTACACAAAGGCACCACCATACAGTATATGTTACTCAAGTTGTTAGCCCAGTACGCGCATTTTTGTGATTTTAGTTGTTTGTGCTCTTCCCTCACGTAATATTTATAAGACGAGTGTGTTAAATCAGGTAAGTCAACAGTGCTTATACTTTGTACTGACCTTTGATGTGATTTGCGTAATATGTTCCCGTAGTATAATCTTAAAATTATTAATAATTAGTTAAAGGTGGAAACTTTTGTAGTTGTATGCGCGTACGGTAGCACCGGACGTTCGATGTCCTGTAGTATCAGACACATAGGTAGCCAGCGTAAAATAGAGTAACCTTGTCTGAGATAAGCTTCGTCCGCGAGCGTGTTTTTGCCCCATCTGCGGACATATTCGAGGATGATTCGTACACAGCGCACTGTTGCTTCAGTAGAGGCGTAGCAACACACAATTGTAATGTCTGTAAACTAAGCTTTCAGAAGTGGAAACGGAGTTCAACTAATCCAATAATTTGACTATAATTTTTAGTAAATGTAATTTTAATGAACACCTTCATATTTGAAAGCTATTTATATACAAAAATTACAAATGTATTATTAATGGTTTTAACTTAGTTAAGGTCACTTTGTTATTAATAATTTAGAATATTTATTGTTTATTGTAATTAAGTACCAAAATTGAAGCGTATTTTTGATAAGGCTAGTGTCAGACACATAAGCCACTTTNTATTGTTTATTGTAATTAAGTACCAAAATTGAAGCGTATTTTTGATAAGGCTAGTGTCAGACACATAAGCCACTTTTTTATGTTTTCAGACGTGTAAAAAGTAACTTTTCTCTGTTTACAGATTGCGTCATTAAAAGAAACAATGTCCGCAAATAATAAAAAAAAAGGGCAGACCAGGGGCACATGGTCTGAAGAAGACACTAAGCTTGCTGTGAACAATGTGCTCTCTGGTAATCTGAGAGTAATGGAAGCTGCTAAACTATTAGTGTCCCAAAGAGTACTTTGCAAGACCGAATAATAAAAATTAAGAGTGGTGGCGAAGTTCAGATTGCACCGAAACTAGGGCGTTTTGAAAGAACATTTACAGATAGTTACGAGGAGCAATTAGTTGCCCATATGAAGCGGTTGGATGACATGCTCATTCCTCTCACCAGGAAAGAGTTCCTGAAGCTGGCTTACAATTTAACAGATCCTTTGAAGCTGCGGCATAGATTTAATACAAACAATAAAATTGCACGGGAAAATCTCTAATCCGATTTTATGAAGAGGCATCTGGAACTGGCACTCAGAACTGCCGAATCCAGCAGCATAATGTGAGCAGTGGGCTTTAGTAAACAACAAGTAAATGTATTTTTTAATAAGCTAGGCAAATTTATGGAGAAGAATTCCCCCTTTCATGAAAACAGCACAGTGATTCCACTGAAGGGGAAAAGACAGTGGGGAACTAACGTCTGGAGAGAGAGAGAGAGAGAGAGAGAGAGAGAGAGAGAGAGAGAGAGAGGTCGCAATGTGACGCTGATGATCTGCATGAGTGCCATAGGGCAATTTATTTCACCTCTGTTTATCTTTTCTTGACAGAAGATGAACCAGAGGCTTATGGTTGGTGCTCCTGACGAGAGTTATGGAGTCGCTCAAACAAATGGCTGGATGAATGCAGAAATTTGTTTGGCATGGTTGAAGCTTTTCGCTAAGCATGCACATCCGACAGAGCAAAGTCCTGTGCTTTTAAACTTGACGGCCACTGCAGTCATAAGGAATTGAATGTCATTTTATATGCAAGATCCCAGCATATCCACGTGCTATCAACACCTCCCCACACGACTCATAAGCTGCAGCCCCTCGACAGGTCATTTATGAAATCTTTTAAAGAGGCATATTCGGAAGCATGTTACTCGAGGATGATGAATCTTGGACTGCGTATAAATGAATGCAACATTGCAGAGTTGGCATGCGCTGCGTACACCAAAGTCCGTCACCTGGAGATCGCTCAAAAAGGATTTTCTTGCACAGGAATCCATCCATTAAACTCCGGCGTCTTCTCAAATTTGAATTATCTACCTTCAAAAGCCAATTAACTGGAGGTGATGTAATGCAATTTGACAGGCCTACCACGCAAGCCAGTGTGGAACCAACTTCAGGTCCAAGTGGGCTTAATACGCCTGGGGAAATGTTGGAATAAATTTCACTGGTACCACATGCTAGCAAACGTATACTCCAGTGTAGGAAAATGAAGGCACAGAGAAGTGAGTTTCTTACGTTGACCCCATTTAAGGAAATTCTGCAGGCCAAGCACGATGACAAAATTGAGAAGGAAACAATAAAGTGCCTCATGTGCAAAAAACATCTCAAATTTTATGATACATTAGTGACACAATCTAGTGAACAGGAAACGGTCTGTATATTGTGTGGGGTAAGTTTTCAGGAAGACTGGATCCAGTGTCATAAATGTAAAGTGTTGGCCCTTGAAAACTGTGCAAACTTTGAAGGAGCGCCATTATTTTATAAACGTGATACATGTCTTTGAACACTGGACTTTGAAAAGGGTAGAGATTATTTAATACGTGTGTGAAGATACAAGCATAACTATGTCGAACTGTTTAGAGGGAAAAAATGCACGTTTCAGTATTATAGATCACATTCATAATGGGTTGTCTGCTAATGTAATATTTAGAGTTATACGTAGCTGAGTTTTTACAATATTTTACAAATTACGCATTTTAATTTTTAAAGGTAAATTTTACTTACATTAATTATATTTACAGGCGCATATGGAAAACCTTGATATGCTCATGTCCTTTTAACAGCAAAATAATACAATATGGTCTATTTTATGAACATAGTCTTTAGTATTTAGAGAAAATTTAGAGTAAATTTGTAACTGTCCGGTACTACACGCCATTCTTGACTAAAGAGGAAAAATACAAAACATTTAGTTCTATATACTAACTAACCATGTCACATTTTTTATTTGTTGTATCAAAAATATTGCTGGATGTGTACTGGAGGATATCGAACATGTATTACTTTATGAAAATATGCTTACATTTGAGCACAACAGACAAAAAATATAAACTGTCTGGGGCTAAGGGACTCTCCTAAAAATATTTTGCATAATAACTATTTCTTACTAGGCATTGCGAACAAACCTATTTGCTCTCTAATTTTATTCATATCAATTACAAATGAAATGTTATCATTTTTGGATAAAATATAAGTAAAATTTCAATTACTTTTACGTTAATACAAGTAACATCGGCTTTGAAACTTAAAATATTTATAAAACAGCTAAATAAGTCATATACAAGGTGATTTTTCAAATGTTCTATTCAAAAACAGGGAATGTATGTATTCATCTTATGTTCAACCAGTCACAGACGACTATAAATTACCTTCATGTTAGTGAAGTAGTGATTTATTAGCACTTGGCATTTAATTTATTTTAATTTATGTCCTATTCTATTAGTACTTACTATAAAGGTTTTACCAATAATAAAACAAAAATATCTTATAATACAATACAAAATTATAAAAAACTAATTATTACATACAATTTAGACGTAATTTCAAAATGAGCAAAGAAAAATTCAATCTCAAGTTTTCTTTTAGAAATATATTTTATTTCATGAAATGAGGTAAATGACTTATTATTATTTTATCCTTCAATTCTATTGGCTGACACGAAATCAAATATCGCAATTTCCTACACGTCTACACGCCGCGGATGTTCCTACTCGGCACGAACGCGATGACCACGAACAGTTTCGTAAAAATACATTCTTTGATTCTGAAACGAACACGTTCATTTCGTCCACGCTTTGAATCGCAAACCGAGGTTAAGAGTGTCGCGTCCATAACTGAACGCTCGGTTCCCACGTCTTCTCTACTTCACCAACTCTCAAACGGTGAGGTTATTGTTTGGGTTCATGTTTCTCCCTCGCTTTGTNTCCCACGTCTTCTCTACTTCACCAACTCTCAAACGGTGAGGTTATTGTTTGGGTTCATGTTTCTCCCTCGCTTTGTTTCCCGCGGGGGGTAATTTCCGTACCTGCTCGGGGGGTTCCGGTGGCGTCTCAACAGGAGCTGCGGCCGGTCAAGTTGGGCGAGGGTTTAATTGCCTCTGCGAGGGGCTTCTCCCTCTCCGCCGCAAGTTGCGTTGAACAGCGCGGTGCGCGGTTAAAGCCCTTGGAGGTTATTAGCATCCGCCTGCGGTGCACGTATAAGAGCGCGCCATTTCCGTTCCTTTCTCGGCAACACTGGATACTATTTCCTTCCTGTCCGGTAACAACCACAAGCTGCCCTAACATGCAAAGACGCCGGATAAACAGACAGCTCTTCTCTGACGCGGAATGGCTTAATAATTTCCCGAATAACTGCAGATATTTCAACACATGTTTTAATAGTAGCAACGGCAATCGTTAAAGTCGTAATTTGTTAACAGCAAGGTGTTCCATGCTTTTAAAAGATGCTATACTATTTACGAGTGAATTATAACAAAATTGAAATTTGGTAACTTTGAAATACTATGATGCACAATGTTAGGCTGAGCTGCTAATGACTATATAATCAACCCGCAAAGAGAATGTTCCTAATTGCTACAATACCTAAGTAAGACAGGACGTATGCCACTTACCTTATTACTGTACATAAAACAAAGCTCCTATTTCGATTTTATTAACACGTGTTTTCTCCCACAGCGTTGTGAAATTGGCCAAATATTAAATCCGAGCATTTTATCAGTTGCCCTTTTGAGGGTATATCTCTTAAAAAAAAAAAAAAACCTACTATAACGAATATTTTTCTAATTATATTTTCGAGTATAACACGAATTTTTGAAGCAATCAAGAAAACAGGATGACTGAAAGATGCCATGGAATCATAAATATAAAAAAATTAAAGTTTCAATTAAAAAATTATGTATTATTCTGCCTAACTAATCATACCACTCCCAATTTGTTTATGATTCTAATGATTATCTGTTTTATCCCAGATATGTGCAATTCAATACTCATGCACATACAAAGAAAGTGTGTATTTAAACTGGAAATAACTCACGAATAAATAGAATGTGCATCCTATAATTGCGATTAAGCTTTTTTGTAAGTATTGATAATACAAAAATATTACTCGACAATTATATAGATATGTGTGTTTGTGTGTGTGTGTGTACATTCACTGGCGGAAAAATTGCAATACCGTGACTGTGTGTGTATCACTTGACTCATGATTCATCCTAAAGGTAATATAGCTTGACTAACATTACATGATAACTGTGTAGACCAAACCAAATAACAGAAGCTAAGTGGTAAATATGCTTAGCGCCACATTAATATACAGAGTATCCTCCTCGGTCGTCNCATTAATATACAGAGTATCCTCCTCGGTCGTCAACACACGCGTGTATTCTCGCATGTAGACGATCGTACATGTGACTAATACCATCCGATATATATATATATATATACATTTATTTATTTATATATTGACAGAAAAAAGAATATGCAACATCCTAAAGAGTGCTGTCGATTTTAACGCGGGCACAATAGTGTAGGAGTGTAGTTAAACTGAGGAATGTAGTTAAACTGACAGACCGTTTAGGAGACATTGACCAACATATGTATAGCGTTATACCAATCACTAAATTGCACCATGTACAGTAATAGACCAGACAGTATTGTGTGCGCCTGTAAGGTTGAATGTTGTGTACGTGTGTAGCAATCAAGCTATCGCCATGCCTCGATGACAGTTACGTGCCCTTGTTGTGCACTTACAGCCGTTTGAGAGTGGTCACGTGGTGGGACTTCGCGAGACGGGATGGACATATCGACGGACTGCTGTACATGTTGGTCACGATGCGTGCGTAGAGTGGCGAAGTTATCAACGAGTGGTCAAGTTAACAGGCCCAAACCCGCAGGCCACGTTAGGACAGATGCACGTTCATATCGTATCATTGTAAGGGCAGCACTGGAAGACCGTACGGCATCCCCAGCAGATATCAGAACGAATGTGACACAGAGTGTGTCAACACGTACACTGTAAAAAAATTTAGGTAAAATTCCCTTACATGTAAGGGAAGCAAATAACACATACATGTAAGGTAAAAATTACCTCTTAAATGTAGAGAAAATTTCCGTAACAAGTAAACGAGTATTCCCTTATAGTACTTAAAATAACTTGGCAAAAGTGTAGGAAAATCCCTTAGAAATAACAGATAAATTATATTGTATAATATTTTAAAAAATTTTCAAATATTTATAATTTTATATTATTATAACCCATATAACCAGACCGGTATTAACCAAAATTACTATTTATATAATCATTTACACTTACAGGTGGGTGGGCGCGAACCACGGACCTCTTTCTCGGTAAGCCGCACCGGCTAGCCATTGCACCACGGCGACAACTTGACTTTGTTAGTGATTATAAACGTACTACATTAATTCACCACGAAAAATTAAGAAATTAAGTTACCTGTAAAATTTTAATTGAAATAACTATACACGTTTTCCCTAAAGAAACTTATTAGCTTCAACATTCCTGCCATTCTAAGAGCATCTTGAAAAATTAGTTATTCTCGGAGCTGGTTATTATAATCATTTTATGTGACAGATTGCTCGGTTATTTTGTGCAGTACAAAGCAATGTTAGTGTAGAATTTTTTAAGTGACTTTATTGGTGCATTGAAGTCAATACCTTTCCAAGTCCTTTAATAATTACCTTGGCATAAAATTACGCGGGTGAAGATAAAGATGTATATTGATATTTAAACACGGGAAGAAAAAGTTATCCGTTTTCCAGTCTCATACAAAATTTCTTATTCCTTTTTTTTTTCTTCACAGACGGTTTATTTGTAACTATTTGATAGTTGCATTTTACATATTTTATACCTCAAATTTAATTTTTATTTATTAGTCCTACAAGCATTCCAACATGGCACCTCATTTTGTTTCTTCCTCCCGTCCTCTCATCGAGCTGATGAGATGAGGAGATCCACACGTCGTAAGGTAATTTTCCCGTCCATGTGTACGTGAATTTTACTCCAGTTAGCGGTAATTCTTCCTTACACGTAAGGAAAAATATGTTTCCCAAACAAATTTGTGAATACTACCTTACAATTGTCATGTTATTTTTCAATCATTTTTTACAGTGTACCTGTCTACTTGCAGTATGAGTAAGAGAACGTGTGCATTTTTCAAGACTTCCTCTTCTCCCACAACACCGTCGTGCACCATCTCCTGTGGCGTCGTGAAAGTATCGCCTGGAGAATGAAATGGTGCACTATTGTTTCTAGCGATGAATGCAAGTTCTGCCTTCACGTAAGTCGACCTGGTGAGTGTCACATTCTATAGTGTATTCGCGCCCGACATACGGGCCCAACACCAGGCATCGTGGTAAAGGTCACAATAGGCTACAATTCCCTTTTCATCATTTGTGTTTGTGGAGGGTTTGTTAAACAGGGCCCGCTACATCCAGCACTTTGTTCGACCTGCTCTGCTGTCATTTCTTCAACAGGAAAGTGATGGAATGTTTCAGTAGGATAATACACGGCCAAATACTGACGCTACTACTCGACGTGCTCTTCGTGGTGTTCGACAACTTCTCTGGCCTGCGCGACCTCCAGACCTCACTCCCAGTGAACATGTTCCACGTCTGACTCAGTCTGTATGACCTGCCACTAACCTAGCACAATTGCCACAACAGGTGCAAGATGCTTGCAACGCGTTGCCTCGGGATGATATTCGTCACATGCACGATCGTCTACATGCGGGAATACACGCCAGTGTTGACGACCGAGGAGGATACTCTGTATATTAATGTGGCGCTAAGCATATTCAGCACTTGGCTTCTGTTACTTGGTTTAGTCTGTATTGTTGATCATGTAATGTCAATCAAGCTATGTTACCTTTAGGTTGCATAGTGAATAAAGTGACATACACAGTCACGGTGTTGCAGTTTTTCTGTCAGTGTATGTATATACAGATATGTGAAAGCTACATACACACTAATACATATATACTTATATACAAGTGTATGCATACATGTGTAGATTTAACTTACGCTCTACTATAATTTTTGTATTTATTATGTAAATTTGTTGCGACTTTTCTTGCATAGGTTTTTAATTTATTAACATTATAGTTAATATTGTATCCATATTTGCTGTAAAAGATGGCTAAACCAAAAAGGAAAAACAAGAAGTTCTTAAATGATAAGATGGCAGGTGCGTGTTGACGTCTCGTTGATAGCGATATCATTAGAGATGCAATCAGAAGCAAATGAAATGCTGGTGAGACAATTACGAATACTCACTTGCCGTACCTGGGACTCGAACACATAACTCATTGTACCGTAAGATGTAGTTCAACGTACTACATTGCATATGTAGGATTCGCAGTATCACTTTTGGTAGTAATCAGTCTCAAGTTATTACGACTGGGTTTGCCAAACTCAAATATTTACAGGGACCTCATTTTGAAAACAAGTGTGTGAGTCATTTAAATTACTTAAGTTTGCTTGGCCAACCATAGCACTACTTGTGTGCAGAATTTGGTGGACATAGTTTGACTGGTTCCCGAGATATGGCATAACAGTTTTAATTTTCATTTGGCAATATCATTGAAATAGCCTCAAACAGGGGCTCTGTAAAGTCATATCTGATTATTCTAAAATATACTGTCAGCATAAAAAGTTTGGTTAAAATTTGGCAAATAATTTAATAGATAAGATAAAATTATCTAAATAATTTATATAGCACTATTTTGAACCAAAAAAAATGTTTGGCCTGTTTAAATTATGTAAGTTAACGTGGCACAATGTAGCACCTAATGCTTGTGTGATTGGCTTCCGAGATATGGAAAAAATGTTTCATTTTATCACCTGGTAATATTTTACAATAAGACAGCAAAATATTATCTCTATAAGTATCTATAATTGATGCTTAAAATATTGCTTGGTACACATAGTATACTAACATTAAATATTTACGTGGCTGTTATTTTGGAAGTATATTACTAGCTCCTTGAGTTACATAAACTAAATGGACACGTGTGGCCTGAATTTCGTGGGTATCAGATAATAGNATATTTGATGCTTAAAATATTGCTTGGTACACATAGTATACTAACATTAAATATTTACGTGGCTGTTATTTTGGAAGCATGTTACTAGCTCCTTGAGTCACATAAACTAAATGGACACGTGTGGCCTGAATTTCGTGGGTATCAGATAATAACTTCCTGAAATAGGACATGAAACCTTAATTTTTATGTGATGCTATCTTCCAAAATGGCAACGTTTATGTATTTGCTCATTTGATGCTTGCATAGATTCTGCCAGCATAGAAAGTTAGGCTGAAATTGGTTAAATAGTTTCATAGGTACAGCATGCTATGCTAAAATGTTTATATGACCGCTATTTTAAATAGGTGTATGGCCCTATTAAAACATAGTCTATCAATTTATATGGTTTACCAAATTACTACTTTTTTGATAACTTAGGTTGGAATCGGTTGATTGTTTCCCGAGATATAACAAAACATTATTTATACATGCTGCACTACCTTACGAAATGGTTGACATAAAGACCCTGTGTAGACACATTTGATTGCTGTAATACATACTGCCAGCATACAAAGATAAGTTCGAATTGATTGCGGAGTTCGTACATATAAAACCATAATATAAAATACTTATGTTGCCGCCATTTTGAAATTAAATGTCCGGCACACTTAAGACATGCCGGTTTGCATGGCTTCTGCAGTATTACTTGTTTTCCACATTTCGATGGAAACAGTTGATTGGTTCCCGAGATATGACAAAGCTTGGTTTATTCGCGTGGCAATCTCTTACAAAATGATAGGCAATAAAGGGTCTGGGTAGACGCATTTTACGATTGTAATAGATACTTCCAGCATACAAATATAAGTTGAAATGTGTTTCATGACTTTGTAGATATAAAATTGTAGTCTAAAATGTTTACATAACCGCCATTTTTTAATTAATAGTCTGATTAACAAAAACATGTAATTTTACATGACATTGTACCATTCTATTAATTGAGTGCCAAAATTCGTTAGAATCAGTTGAGTGTTCCCCGAGATATTACATTAAAATTATATGTCTATGTGAAGCTATTTTACGAAATGGTGGATAAAATAGGCTACGCATTAACAAATTTGATGTTTGAAAAAGATTCTTTCAGCAAAACAAGTTTCGTTGAAATCGGCCTAATTGTTTGGCAGATAGCGCAAATGTAACGAAAACATTTATACTATCGCCATTTTGGATACAACTACCTTGTCCATTTAAATTAAATATACTAACATGGCTTACAATAGAATTATTCATATGTCAAATTTGGCAAGAATGAGTTGTGTAGTTACCAAGATATGACGTAAAAGCTTTAATTTTNTAGAATTATTCATATGTCAAATTTGGCAAGAATGAGTTGTGTAGTTACCAAGATATGACGTAAAAGCTTTAATTTTAATTTTTCACTAACTTTCAAAATAGCGTGTTAATAATACCAATTTCTAAGATATAACATGATATATTTAATATGTAAATCAGTACTATCTTTCAAAATGGCGAGGTGGTAACNTAGAATTATTCATATGTCAAATTTGGCAAGAATGAGTTGTGTAGTTACCAAGATATGACGTAAAAGCTTTAATTTTCATTTTGCACTATCTTTCAAAATAGCGTGTTAATAACACCAATTTCTAAGATATAACATGATATATTTAATATGTAAATCAGTACTATCTTTCAAAATGGCGAGGTGGTAACANACCAATTTCTAAGATATAACATGATATATTTAATATGTAAATCAGTACTATCTTTCAAAATGGCGAGGTGGTAACAATATTGAATTTCTAAATTCTATTTTTACATCATGCACTGTCAGTATACAAAATTAGGTCCAAATTGGTTAAATGGTTCCCAAGATGTAATGGAAAAGCTTTACTTCTTCAATATGCACTAATTACCAAAATGGCGGACCAATAACTCCTCCGTTTTCAAAATCCGATGCCTATTAAACACTGCCTGCGTACAAAATTTGGTTTAAATCGGACAAGTTGTTCCCCAGATATAACATACTGCCCTAAATATTAAATTACAGCCAATTTGAAATTACGTACCCGGCGTGATCAAAAACTGTAAAATTTTAATGTTCTTGCTAAATACTATATGTGTAGCTTGTTTGGTTAAATTCGACTGTAGAGTTTAAAAGTGAATTAGGGGGGGGGGGGNGGGGGGGGGGGGGCATACATTCCAGACAGACTTTCGGGTGATTGAAAAACCTATCTCTCCTTCGGAAAGTAGGCTAAAAAATATACTACCAATTTAGACAAAATCCGGGTAGGAAGGATAGTACAGATGCCTTCAAGGGAACAAGACAAAGCGAAAAAACACTATTGCTTATGACTTGAACGACGATGTCAGTCGAATTTGCCTACCAGCTTGTCGCAAGATTGTACTGTAGAGAAATGATGGAGCAATTTTTTTAACAAATTAAATTATGTCAGTTGGCAAGCACGCCTGGTGTTAGAGGCAGTGTTGAAAGTAACCAACCAATACAGATCACAGTCTCGTCTACCATTCAATTAACATGAATGTAAAATGTGCCAGCTCCAGCCACATATTTGGGGTTGGCAGTGTCCCATTACTCACCCAAATGTCGACGACCATGTGCATAGCTCTGGTAAAAATGATACAGTTAAATCCCCAAGGTGATGTAAACATGTTTAATCAGCCTAGTCAAGTAATTTTCCATGATTACCAATGGTAATTATACTGGTTCTTATTAAGTTTTGCTAATTTTATTTGTGGTTGACAGAATTCCTTGCTGAAGCTTCTGTTATCCACCCAGCCCTCCGCCATGTCTTGCCGAATCCTGCGGTAAATGACGTTACAACCTCTCTCAGATGACCAAGCGAGGCAGTGCAGTGGTAAAACACTGTACTCGTATTCAGGTGGACACGAGTTCGACTTCCGATCAGGACATCCTGATTTCGGTTTTCCATGTTTTCCCGAAATCACTCTATCTGAATGCTGGGATGGTTCCTTCATACAGGCCATGGTTGATTCTTTCTCGCTCGTGTTTATGTGAGCGACTGGCTTTGTCTCTAATGACCTAGCTGTTTACGGAACGTTAAGCCCAACCTACCTCTGGAATGCACAAATGTCTGCCGGCGTGGTCCGTGAAGGTGTGGATCAACTCGGGGACGCGAGGATGCGATTTTTTCACGGCTGAAATAAACGTCTCTGTCAGCGCAACGGGGTGAGAGACGCCTTGCTTAAAGAGCTCAGAGACCTGCCCGAGTGCACGGCCATTGTGCAGGACGTCGTTAGGTATTGGAGAGAGCGCGAGCGGAGTCGTCAGTCAGGGACAGACATTCGCGATGCTCGATTATCAGGCGGACCTGGCAGAGCGCCCGACGTCGTTCGCTGCATCGTCCGTCGTCAGAGGCGAGGGAGGGAAGAGTGGCGCGACTTTGTCTGGATGACAGGTTGCGGGCAGGCGTTTAGCCTCGTTGAGCAGCTTAAGTGGAGCGATGCCCTGCAAACCTTGAGGAGTCTTCGCCGCGTCTCTTAGAGACTCAATTTGTCTAAGGTCGTCATTCATGCCGAGAACTGCCTTCCTTCTCTGCATCACAAATAAGAGGTATGTGACCTTACGGGTGGATACGACCGCACTTCTAGCTCTTTATCCTAAGCTCTAATTTCTTCTTTATTGGTATACTTATAGTCTGAGGTCCCTAAAGCTAGGTTCACAGTTCAAAGCATAACAGTAACAATAAATTTGTGTGCACAAAAATTTACCGCTATGATTTAGAACCTATTGATTTACAACAACGCATATGTCGTATGCATGAGAGGTCGTGGCAGTGCACGGTGGGAGTTATAATAACTAATATCTTATTCAAATGAATGGGGCAACAGCCAATTTGAGCAGAGTAGAGAATTTTTCACGAAGTTGTTTATTTAGCTGTAAAAATGGAGTAACATATTTAAGACGCAGAAACTAAGAAATGGCGCAAGATAGAAAATTAGACGAAAGAACAGCTGACAGTGATTTAGTAAACTTAAAAAAAAAAATTCAAAATCGTTACAGTTGCGAAAATAAGTATTTCAAAGACAAGCAAACATGGCAACTATTTTAAAATCACTGTTAATTTTCAATACAATATCCCACCAAATATGTTACTATAATCAATTTAATGTATGCCTAGACAGCCAAAATATTAAAACATCATTTACCAACACTGCCAACTGCCATCACATTCGTCGCAAAATTTACTGGTTAAAATGAATACACAAGTACTCAATTTTGAAACATTTTCGCACAAGTTTTCTATTCGTGTGCAATGTTCTGCTTTTACAACCTATTCTCTGTGTTTATAATGTTTTGATTGTGTAGCCACCATGACGCTTTGCATTTGGAAAATTGCGATTTGTGTTTGAATCCGGGGATAGCCGTAAATGTAGCGTGGGTTTTAATTTACGTTTCATTTAATAAAGCGTGCAAGCCACTTAGGACTTACCTTCTTGACATGAAGCAAAAACATTAAAAACCGATAATTTTAAAAAGTTAACTTCAGTTAATTTTTTATTGCATAAAACTAAGTCTCTCAAGGTTAGCGTGATTCAAAGCAAATCTCAGACCCCTACATCGTTCTGGTAGTGCTTTCATACGAAAAGAATTTTCAGTGTATAGTGATCAAATTTCTTATTTGATGCCGTTACAGAATAGCAGACGGCAAGTTGCTTCAATTTTCTTTGGCAATAAATAATAAACACATTGTTCTGTTTTGAAAGAACCACTGTTATCTGAGGATTACTGGCGACATTATTTCAAGAAATATTTTCTGAAAACTAAAACTGTTATTTTGAGACAGCAGAATTAAATTTCTACAGTAAATTTTACTCTGTGAAAGAATTTTCTGCAAAGAACAAGTTGGTTATGAATGAGAAAAATAAAATTAATTCGTGATCTGCAGTTATACGAGTCGTCATCAAATTTCGCGGTTTATAGTCCACTGTGGTAGGTAGCTTCAGTATGCATATCAAANTGCAGTTATACGAGTCGTCATCAAATTTCGCGGTTTATAGTCCACTGTGGTAGGTAGCTTCAGTATGCATATCAAAATATGGTATGGTTGTACATATCGTGATTATGGTCACACACACACACATACACACAGACCCCACTTAGTCACCAGTCATAAGGGATTGTTAATTTTCTCATCCTTTCNAGTCATAAGGGATTGTTAATTTTCTCATCCTTTTTGTCATTGCTGATTGTGGCCACCTACTCCATTGGTCATAGCTCACTGTGCCAGAGGTAGGCACATTCTTCTTTTAACACATAATGATCCACCAATTCCGCGAATTTTCAACCACTACCAGCACGAGCCCAGCCTCATCTGGCGTTGGGCGGACTGGTGAATGACGTGAGCCAGGAGGCGTCCAAACTGAACCCCCGCGCTCGCCTAGTTAATTATTGAGGGAACTTGATCCGGGGCTCTTAGGCCAGTCGGTGGTTCTCCTTCCTTTCCATGACACTTGTGAATTTCCCAAACAGACCCACCAGACTCTCACCCAGCGCGAATGGAGCAGACCCGATGAACCTGTCTCGTCTATTTACGTGCATTTTGAATTTCTTTACATTGAAACTCTGCTTGAGTCCCATCGGTCCGACTGCAAACTAGTCGACCGGCCCGCCACCTGGTCAGAGCCTTCACAATTGCCCATGATTGAAGCCCATCCTGGGAGATAGATACCTCTTTTAATAAAACATGTTATAGGGAACGCCTGGGAGTTCAACACATTTGGTGACCCATTTTCTGCCATTTCATGAATCACCCATCGGTAACACAAGGAGGTATTGGTTACCTTGAAATAGAGCAGAGGCTATCGGCTTGCGCCATTTCCGCAACTATGTGACAGTTGAATTCCGATACTAGAGCTGTCAATAGCTTCGACACTTCACCACCTAGAAGTCAGTGGTATTTCATGTACTGGATAAGCACCTGAACGATTAGAAAGCACTATTCCCAGGTGAGGAATTACCGGAGAGGAGAAATCCTACATTTAAGGTTTGCTGAAGTTATAAATGCCGCTACCATGTATGGCTCCAGAAGGCCCCATCTCCACCACAGTAGGGTGTAATGGAACGCACCTTACAGCCATTACAGCTTGGTCCGCTTGCTGTTTTTCACCAGGCATGCTACCAAAGTCAGATAACTAGGGAACTGGTTTGTCCCACCAAGTGTAGCACTCGACCGCCTCAACGAATAGCGAAGCCGGATATGATGGGTGCTTTCTTTACGTCAACAGCACCTCAACCACACCTTTAGGAAAATCAATCAGATATCTGTATCACTCTGCTGTTAACGGCCTGTCTAAAACTCCTCAATTCTGCTCTCGAAAACTTGCCCCACCTTATGCTCATTAAGGGCTGGTTACCCGATCACTCCACCGCCAGATCAGCCCAGCTAACCACAATCGTGACCATCCGCACGAGTATCTTGTCCCGGCGTCACTCAAGCCCACCAAGCAAGCGCTTCCAGCCGAAAAGGGAGAACCTTTCCTGTTTGTCAGACAGTCAAGGACACTCCCACCAGGTACGGCACCACTGAGCATCTCCAAGTGACACACACTTTACAGCCATTACAGCCTGGTCTTCCGGCCTTCAGACACCTACCGGATCAGCAAGTGTGTGCCGAGACTAAACAGCCGGACGAGAGCCATGGTCACTCCCGCCGGTTATGTACACACTAAGAACTAATACGATGTGGCATCCAGATTATAGTGGATTGCGAACAACTGAATGCGAATTCGGTGCCCATGGACTGAGGCATGCCGAAGTGTGGGTACTGTTCCAAGGCCTGTCCTTGTCACACGAGAGAAATGTCTGACCACGCACGGTCAGGAAGGACACGAGAGTCTCTGGACCGCAGAGGCATTGTATTAACTGCGTATGTGGTTGTGGGTGGTAATCATTCCTGCACAGACGCGTTTGCACCCATCATTTTTGAACATAGTATGTCATACTAATAGAACTTGGTAAGCCAACCTACGATAGTAGTAAATATGTCTTATTTACAGTTTAAAACAATCTGAACTAACCTAAGTACAAGTTGAATGAGTGTTTTTCGCAATTTAAACTACGCTAGGATAGTTGGTGAATAAATGAGTCGTTTACACACGTGCTTGCTCCGTAGCCGGGGTNATGAGTCGTTTACACACGTGCTTGCTCCGTAGCCGGGTAATTGACTGTCCACAAACACTTTATGAAAGAGACATCTTCAATCGTGCCCATGGAACGTGTTGGGCTACTGAACGTGGAGAAACCATTAAAGTAACGGGGTCATTGCAAATATTCGCCGCGTTTTTTAAGTTGCTTTTCTGGCTGGACACAATATAGCGCTGTAGTAGCTTCCGTATAAGCGTAGGTCCGTTGTGTGGCAAAAAAAGGAACTAAGACAAAAGCCATCACTCCTTGTTTTTCTATCAGAGTCAAACTTATTGACCAAGGGGTCTGCTAAAGTGTTGGTCAGACCGTGTCTATTTCTGTTATATCAAGAACATTGGCTTACGCTATTCACTTATCTGCCCGCAAAAAGGCGTCACAAACTAACTGAATCGATCCCAGAGCTATCCAGTTTGAAGCCAGACTACAGGAATTAAAATCATGGCCTCGCCTCTACTGGGGTATTATCTATGTTTAGTAGTATTGCATTTGATCCATACTTTTTTTCCGTGGTGGTGTATTAGTCAGACTACACGGCTCCCATCGAAGTGAACAGTGTTCGATTCCCGGCGAGATCAACCGGTTTTTCGCGTGTGGGAAACAAGGCGGACGTTGCAGTTGGTAGGCAGGTTTTCTCAGGGCACNGTATTGACTGTCCACAAACACTTTATGAAAGAGACATCTTTAATCGTGCCCATGAAACGTGTTGGGCTACTGAACGTGGAGAAACCATTAAAGTAACGGGGTCATTGCCAATATTCGCCGCGTTTTTTAAGTTTGTTTTCTGGCTGGACACAATGTAGCGCTGTAGTAGCTTCCGTATAAGCGTAGGTCCGTTGTGTGGCAAAAAAAGGAACTAACACAAAAGCCATCACTCCTTGTTTTTCTATCAGAGTCGAACTTATTGACCAAGGGGTCTGCTAAAGTGTTGGTCAGACCGTGTCTATTTCTGTTATATCAAGAACATTGGCTTACGCTATTCACTGCCCGCAAAAAGGCGTCACAAACTAACTGAATCGATCCCAGAGCTATCCAGTTTGAAGCCAGACTACAGGAATTAAAATCATGGCCTCGCCTCTACTGGGGTATTATCTCTGTTTAGCAGTATTGCATTTGATCCATACTTTTTTTTTCCGCGGTGGTGTATTAGTCAGACTACACGGCTCCCATCGAAGTGAACAGTGTTCGATTCCCGGCGAGATCAACCGGTTTTTCGCGTGTGGTAAACAAGGCGGACGTTGCAGTTGGTAGGCAGGTTTTCTCAGGGCACTCCATCTACCACGCCCTTGCATCTTGTCGTTACTCCATTTTAACTCGTTTCGTGCTCAGCGGCGTTCAAGATATCCATGTTCACCGCTGAATTCTTCACACACATAGCGCTGAGGTAGCCAGTGTAAACTTAACGTGATTTAAGAGGCTCAGACACTTTTTTTCAAAATTATGTCCCTGTATATATTTAATGTTGGTAAACCCTATCTACCGAGAATAAGTCTGACTACAACTGAAGTTGAAGCTCCAAATTCGACCTCCGTAATGCAGTTAGTTGCACATCAGCTTACAGTACGAGAATTTCTGGGTTCGAGGCAAAGTTAAGGCAAGTGTATATTCGCGATTGTTTCAAGAGTGTTGCATATGCTCCTTAGGCCAGTTGCAGTAACGGCAGGTGTATTCCTTCAACTCCTGTATCACAGCTGGCAGATCGTCACCAAAGTACTGACACCTCGGGTGACTGATGAACAATCACACGAAAAAAGGTGGTGCTTCGCAAACTCGATCCCGCAGAAGTTTTATCGTTTCAAAGACAGCATGTTTTCCGTTGTGCCAGAAATCTTGGATTTTATTATCATTTTTAGAAAGGGGAATTTGACAGAAATTCTCTGCTCACGTTTGCTTGCGCATCTGCAACATGCCTGCAGCAAGAGAATCCAAGGTACTTCGGTGCAATTCGTGCAACGATAAGGGCTCTCGCACATTAAACTGCTAATGAAAACAGCCCCATTACGTTAATAATTACGTGGCATTTCACAATTATGACCTGCAGTTCGAGGGCTCCTACTCCATTGACGCTGACGATTGGTGGCGATGCCATTTGGTGTCTCCTAACCAACGTTAATTAAGCATAAAAGCTAATTTCGGCATCTCCTTGAAACCTCTTAATCTTCAGAAAACTACAATTCAAAGGGAACCTACGGGCAATGAAATGTAAAGACCTCTCATACCTATTGCAAATGTGTTGTTTTCTAAAATTATAAATACGCATTTCATATGCGATTGCTAACATATTTTGTATTTATATTTTCCACCCCACAGCTTCGTTTTTGAAAGTTAATAAATTAACGGTTGTCTGCAGTGTCGCAAATATAACTTCAGTTTGAAGCATGCAACTGCACAATAGTGCATTGTTGTCAGAAAACTAAGACACTAAAATGGAGTACGATTCGTTTATTTGCAAACATAAATTTTTAGCGCAAATGGATGTAAATTCCTTCTTAAAGAGAAAGTGTCACACATAATAGCATGATAACGCTTGGTGAGATAGATGAGAAAATAAAAAGAGAAGGGTTTAATTGAATGCAATTTCATCAATATAATAGATACATATACATATGATGAAGTTCTGGTTGTAAATTATAACATTTCAATAATGATATTTTACGAAAATTATGGGGGCCTTAAAAATACTTTTTTTATTCCTATTTTGGTTGTTCTGTTGTGAATCTCTCCTGCACGTAATTAAAATTAAGGTAAACAACATTCATTATGTAAAATTCACTCATTTCTATAAAGAATTTCTCATCCTGTAAAACCATTCGCCAAATATTAAAATTGGAAAATAGGTACATCTTTGGAAGACTTGCAAATTCTTAACATTTCATGTGATGGTGCATGCAGGTAGGCCTACATTGTCCGAGAGTGTTGCTGTAGCTCTTCGTGTGACGTATAGAATAATACCCAGAACACCGCATGTAGTATGACCCAGTCTATATTTGTCAGGCTGCATTAATGAGGAATAAGCAGGCCGAGAAGACTTACGGGACATAACAAGTAGTTTGATAGATTGCTGATACAAACGGCTGAAGGTACAGGGTGGACGGCACGCCAAATAATCGTCGTTTTAGACATTATAACTTCATAAATAGCTTTTCTGTCGTGAAACGGATGAGTGGAAATACTTGTACACGGCGTGTTAGATTGGTACGGCCCCTACAGACCACCAGCTAGAAGGACCCATTCACTTTTCAAGGACCCATTCACTTTTCAGATAGGTATGAACAGAGCTAGCATCTTCCTTATTCACAATCCAATAACACACGACAGCTTCACCAGATCAATATATCTACTGGAAACATCACCAGGGACTTGGTGTAAGGAAATCTTCGATCCACACAATCACAGTAACTTTGTCGGCTTCCTTTTCAGTGGTGTTGGTGTAGATTAACGTCGAATTCTGTGGACTGACAACGTACTGTATTTTGCGAAAGAAAACCACAAATCATTATTTTCTGTTGAAACTGATAATCGAAGTTCATGAGTTTGGAGAACCAAAGATGAGCGCCATAATGTTTACAACTTAACTCGTCCTATATGACTAGCGTTATGTTCCTGGGTGCCCGCGCATATGACTTTCGTTTGCTTATGGAGGAATCACTGAATACAAGACTCAAGTTGAAGACACCCAGCTACCCAGTGTGCGAACATGTCCTGTTATATTGCCCAGGAGTCAGATCCTAGCAAAACAACTCTCGTCCGCACGCACTTGTAGTTTCCCATGAAAGTTTGCTTCGTGTTTCGTCACTATCACGTCCTACCTGTTTACATGATTTTCCGCTCTTTTAACATTCGTGGAACCGAATGGGAAGCCAGATTCTTTCATGTCGAAGTGTTTGTGCTTTTTAGCACAATTTGCTACAACTGTGGGCAAATGTACTGCGGGATACCTTACGCGGTTTGTCTGATTCCACGCCCCTCTCTGGGCCGCAGGTAGCGAAACAGTATTCCGATGCAACGAAACGTATTTTCTAAGGACTATTTACTTTTTTGCACCATCTTATAATAACATTAGAAAAAACTGCTGATAGTTCTTGGAGCGCAAATTTTGAAGTAAAGTAATATAATTGTTCAATAATTTAACTTATGATACAATTTTTTTTCACATTTTTGATTAACTGGCATCCCATACATAAGGCCACGCGCGCACGGGCGGGTTTTAGCCGCATGGCCGCCGCGGTAATTCAACAGCTTGGAATGGAGCACAATACTTGAGATGGAACTGAGCGCACGAGCGGTTAGTTTTCCGCGGCGGTTTTTAAACGCAACGTGTTCTATCCTGCAGGCGCGGAGCCTTGGCCGCCGTGAGGAATCAAGCAGCTGGCATTCAGTAGTTACGCGCGCACAAGTGGATAAATAATCTGTTTCAGTGAAGCTTGGTGTGCACACAAGGGTTGTTATTTCCAGAGCAATGGCCACTGGTTCTGAATTCTTTGATATAGAGGAACTAATGATAGAGGTCGAAAAAATGCCGCTTTTATTATACAGAAACATTTACCTTAATACAGTGATATAAATGTGAAGGAGGGGCTGTATAGCAACAATAATATAAATAATTTTAATAGGTGTTTTGAGTTCCCCCTCATCCCCTCCCCCAAACGAACAAGGAAAAGGTACATTTGGACAAAACTAGACAAAGTAATTGGAGAAGGAATCGGCCAAGGCGTATGTTAATTAACAATCCCAGCACTTCTCTGGAGAAATTTTCGAGAACAGAAATTAAGATGGCCAGACCGGGATTCGAACCCGGGTGTTACATAATGTGGGGTCAGTGGTTTACGTATTTGGTATTAAATGATATACATTACAATGCGATTTGTCTTATCTCTAAATGGTATTAAATAAAGTCGCTTATGTGCGTCTGTCTGTGTATTCGACTTCTAAACTACTTGATGTATTTTGATGCGGGTTTCAACATCATTTAGAGAATTTCTTGAGGAAGGTTTTGTTGTATAGTTAATTTAATGTAAGGATAGTAGAGAAATGAAGAACAGTTTGTAATAAAGTCATAAAAAACAGCTTTTAGGGAGCTTACATGGCTTGCGCTGGCTAAACCATAAGAGCTACATCAAATTAATGTACTACAGAATTGTGGCTTTCAAAAAGGTCTACAGAAATGTCCGCGATAGCATATATTTATATTTTAAGGATGACCCAGAGTAACAATTTTTGTCTTTCAAACTATCGCTGTAAAAACTAAACTGTTACCGGGCGAAGCCTGGCCGGTTCGCTAGTTTTTCATAAAATATAAAAACTTTTTTTTTACCATCTGACACTGATACAAATTCGTTCATTTTGTCAAATGGATGCTTAGCAACCATTATTACTTCTCTTACTATCGAAATTCTAAATTATTAATTCTTATAAATAAGCTTGTAGTTTATTTAGCCTTCTTCAATATTATAAAATGATTTTATTTTTAGTAATTTTTTCATTATGCTATTGAGATGCCCAACTGAAACACCTCGCAAACCTAACGGAAATTTATTTAAAAACTTAATACAAATGTTGTTATAGTTTTGTTGTGTTTTATTAAGCCTGACATGCTGATTACATAATAAAATTTTCTTTCTTATACTATGATCGTTATAGATTATAATCACCTTACATTCTTAAGATACTGCAAGGTTAAAAGACTACACCATTCAAAAGGCTTGTATTGACAAAAGCGAGACACTAAATAGGTTTATATTTGTAATAAAAGTTCACTATTTTTAAAGCAGAAATTACATTTAAGATAAGAATAAATACATTTTTGTGTAGCTATCCCAGTTAAATTTGCAATTAAGTTTAATATCAAACAGTTTTAAATTCAAATTTTCTCAAGTAAGGGAACTAAACATAATTTCTTCAGTTTTATCCTCAAAATAATTACTTCAGTTTCGATCCTCAATAATCTCTTTAGTTTTATCCTCACAAACTCTTATGTTTTATCCAATTTGTAATGTGAGGCCTTCTCACATATGATTGTGCGTCGAACGAGGTTTGACTCATTCTGAAATACCCGACATGTTAATACGCTAGTCTTCATGTAAATTGCGAAATTACCCATATTCGGCTTTTTAAAGAACGAATCCACATTCCCCCTCCTTTTCTCTTTTATCTAACAAGAATTAGTAGAGCACACTGAAGCCAACTTTCTGCTTGAAATTCATTTTTGAACTGAGAAAGCTAGCGGATTTTAGCGGCTTGTGTGATTACTCACTTTATTTCCACGGTTAGATGACCACAGCAGCCAGATATATGTGCGCGCCTTGCCTAATTGTCAAATTTGATACTATGTGTGGCCTGTAGGTGTTATGGCATTCCTCCACCAATCAACCGCTAATCTCTATTCCACCAACATTTATTACCTTCTATAGTTTTACATAATCTTAGTTTATACATGCGTGTGTATGTATATATACATATATATATATACACTTTTGTTTTAAGAAAGCAACATTAGTATGTAGCATATCAGTTTACTCGCTGTTTTTTTTTCTTTTAAAGAAACCTATTACATTTAAGTATACAAATAAAATGTTTATATCTGCATAGTTTTCTCACGCCACATTGGGACTTCGTTCTGTGAACAGCTGGAGTGTTAGATGAAAGTATACAGAGTTTACTGAGCCTGCTTAAATCCCTAGTCACCAAAATAGCGTGTCTGGCTTTAGCTGTATGGGAAACAGATGCCAAGTACGGAAACTTGCTTGAGTCTTTAAAAGACGTCAAGTATAATTAGATATATTGATAGCTAATGAAGTTATATCTATAAGCAAAATCGATTGCTAGCTCAAAAATATATTATATATCACTGAATGGATATAGTTCCCCGTAATTGTGCAACAAAAAAGTTTTAAAAATAATTCAAATTGAGGGGCAGGTCAGGTACATCTTAAATGTGACTGAATGTAAGAGACGTAACTATAAAAATAAGCAAAACGTTTGTTTTATAAAGTACAAATGTAGTGAGGATTTTGCAAGACATAAGTAACTAAAATCCCCTGTCTTAAAATAACAGAACAGTAAATACTCTATCTGTAATGATAGTTGTAAAAGAAACACTTTTCTCGGCTGTACTCTGCCTCGCCGCTGATGTACTTATATCTCCTGACCGTCAAGGAATTATTTGATCAGCGAAAGAGCTGGAACCAGGTCAGGGTCGATGAAATAATGACCACTGTCAGAGTTCTTTTGCGGTGGGCGCTTCTCGTTGTTCGTAGAGCAGATCCATCTGACGTACTTGAAACTACCCGCACGTCACACGAAAACAGCGCAATACCATTAGACGTTCCATCTGACATATTCCCACAGTGGTTCACTCCCGGAGATCAAACATTCTGTAGTGCAACGGGCGCGTTATGTTGTTTAAAAAAAACAAATTATAAAGAAAATTAATTGATTGTTATACTATATCTACCGATACGTTATAGCTGCGACAATTTCCAAACTAAATCTCTAACAGGTATCTGTGCAAATTCTTTTGTCAAAGAATTAGCATTAAAAATTCATGATGATACGTAAGAATTAATTCCAATCCAAATGAAGCGAACTCATACATTTGTACACCAAAATATATTTAATTATATAATTATTTCAATGAGATATCCAGTTTTTTCCGGTGAGGTAAAACTTAAAAAAAAACAGTACTTGAACATACAAAATAATTGTTTCAGAGGGTATCGCAAAAACAGTCACTGGAAATTCGTGAAATTATAATCACTGTAAGTTTACAAGCAAACACATTTAAATTTGAAGTTACAGAAAATATTTTCTCGTGAGACTGTGCAATATGTCCGTGCTTGCTACCATTGGATTAATGTTCAAATTCGTATAGCATTATTTTTAGTATCACAAGGCAAATGTATAACACGAAAATAAAATTTTACAATAAAACGTTTATATCAATCCTTTACGTGTCATAATATATATTGTAATTTAAAAATCGCACAAAGCGAATTTGATAATAAATGGCGTTATAATGTGTAGAAGACCGACGTTTCCAGTACGAAACAATCTTAATTTCACCATGAAACTATCTTAAGTAGTTCTAAATTGCAGTAGGGAATACCGAAGTAGTATTAAACTAATATCGCTGAGAGATGTTTACATTCTTAACATTGCATGAATGCCATGAAACAGTAATGCATGAGTGCAAGGGAAGTCACTGTGACCAACTGGCCAATGCACCGGATTTCCACCACCACAGCTATACGGGTTCGCTTCCCGCGCGGATTTCCGAATGCGAGAAACGTAGCAGACGTCGCCGTTGGCTGTTAGGTTACACGGGGTATCCTGTTATTCTAATCATGCATTCCGTTGCAGCTACATCTTGCGGTCTCTTTCCATGTAACCCGTCAGCTACAATAGGCACCTGCAGGTCTTAACCTCGCTCTAGGATGCAGCTGCCCATAGGAAGCATAAATACTATTATTATTACTACTGTAAGTGTACATACATTCACATAGCTATCTATGCTACTTACACAGCTGACAAGCAACCATGCTTTTGTACTTTTACGTAGCGTTCTTAGCCGTACGGCCATACCGCCGCTACGACCGCCCTATCGGTGGGGGAGAGGGTTCACGCCCTCTCATCGAAGGTGTCCCAACTTAGCACCTTAATTGACCAGATTTTAAGCCCCAGCCTGATTCACAAGTACAGCAAAGGCGCACTATTCCACCAGTACTCAGGCCCTCGTACTCAGCACTAAACGTAAGGTCTGGCCAGGGTTCCATCTATACCCCTGGTGTCTCTCCAGGAGACAACCGGAGCAGTGTGCCACTCATCGGGGGGAATTTCTCCAGATCTTTTCCAGCACACGGAGTTAACCACTGCCAGCATGAGTCCAACCCGTGTGATCAGCGCACCAGAGAGGACCTCTTGGTGGAGCTCGACCGATCAGCACGTTCTCCCACTTGTTTTCCATGGCACTTGTGGATTTTCTGAAACCAACCGCTCGACCTATGGTGAGCACCCAGGTGAACAGAGGTAGCCACTTCCACCCCGTAAACGCGTGAGGGGGTGAATCTAAACACGCTCTCTATAAGTGCAACTCCGGTAGTGGTTGAGGACAATTTAAAGCCTCATCGGGCATATGCCTTACACCCATTACAGGCCGGTTGCTTGTCCAAGCAATGCCATCCCTTAACTGTCCTTGCAGGAAGACAGACCGTGCTCAAGACCTACGCAGTGGGAGACAATCCCAGCCCATGTCACTGCAGACGGGACTGAGTGAGGCCTCCGGTGCTCTGAGTTGCACGATTACTTTCCGTCATTAACCATCCAAAGTACTTTCATATTTTCATCAATTCCTCCGCAGTGCACAGCAACGCTGTCTACCACCAAGAAAGCCAGGCGGCCTTACTGTCATTAGAATTTCTTCACTTTGAAATTCCTATCTTGGGCCCCAACAGCCTGAATGTCAAGTGGTCTAACACCCCGCCAAGTGATCAGGCCTAGGTACCATCTATCGGCCCAAGCCATCATGGCAGATACCCTTGTCCAGTCACAACAAAACTGGTATCCCACAGGGGAACGGGCGGCACAGCCCAATTTGGATTACGGTAGGTGGAGGGGCCACGAGGAACCTTGGGTCACCATGGGCGGAGAGAGGCTATAAGGGATGCATCATCCGCCCTTTCTAGGGTCAAACAGTAATCGGGATCGGTTACTATAGCATGATACTGCCACACCACCTCAACCGCCCTGAGTAGTCACTGACACTTTCCTCCCCACTAAATGTGCAAAAATAATGACATATAAAGGCTCCCTCAGGGGGAATTTATATGTGAAAATTTCATAAGAATTAAAGTGTAGAGAGTTTATGATACCCATCTCGAAAACTCGTATTAATACGTGAGGAGCCCACTCAGTACAGCATAATTGTAATCAAATTATTGGTCTTCGAATTTTAATTAACTACACGAAATTATTATGAATTAAAAGTATAATAATAAGACGTTCTACATCTGGCGGTAGTTAGCCGACACATGAGACAGGGACGGTCTCTTCTTACTTCCTACCTCCTTTCTAGAAAAGAAAATTGACCCCCCTCGTCGTGTGGTATATACGGAATACTTAAAGATTGGGTTTGCCAAGTAAAAGGGTGAAACTATTTTTTTTTTTCACTTCTATCTGTGGGACTTCTACTTTTGTGGAGAATATTTTCAAAATTCCTAGTTTCACTACACAAGACCATAAATGATCATCCAATATGATACTAAAATGAAAGTGCAAAAGACTCAAGCTTATATTAAAAATTACATGAAATAAAACCCCCCGATTATACATCAAAACCCTAAATTATCACAAAAAGTTTACACGAAAAACCTCTCAGTTATACAGCGAGAAACTACTGCATAACAAACTTTGAAAAATCGATTTACTTTATACTATGGCAATAGTAAAACAATTTCAGAAAAGCATCTTCAGGCGATTAAGTATCTTTTAAAAATGGCTCCACTTAGAATCAGTGGTAAATCACTGATCGTTTCAGTGAAAAGATTTCACTGATTGAATTAGTGACCTGAAATAATTTCACTTATTGAATAAGTGACCGCTGACTGCGGTGGGAAATTAAATAGCGTTTTTATTGAATCTAGCCCAATAATTACGTGAAATAAACATATTTACTATAGTTTACTTTTTATATTGCGCAATTTACCGTAATTTAAAAGAGAAAAAAAAAATTGGAGGTGGCTGGGATTTAATTCACACACCCTTTCCACTTCGCTTTTAAGCCGTTTCCTTAACATATTATTTTGAAAAATTGCCTTTGGACAGATACATTAGTCAGTGTATATGGCGTGAGGGTCGTATTTTGGGGAAGTAGAGGAGGCGTGTGACGAGCTCAAGTTGGATCGACCCGTTGACCAATTCCCAGTCCACATGAGCGAGACATGCGGACTGAGGGTCTGCCGCGGAGGAGCCGGGGCGCGAGCTTCCGACCTTCCGACTACAGGTCGGCCACCCTGCCCCTGAGCTATGGGGGCAGGGCTACATCTGTGCTACCAAGTAAAGTTGAAAAATAAAAGGAAAATGTAAGTCATAGTTCTTAGAGAAATCGTGAAGATTTGAATTTTATGTCCTTACCTTTCGTGTTTTGTTTCATTGGTACCGTTAGGAATGTTAGAACGAATAGTATAAATGAGTGCACTCTCTTTACCACACTGCATGAAGTTTAAACCGTCAAACAGAGCGCTGTTATTATTACATGAAAACGAAATGAAAGATGTAAAACCGAAATGACAGGTATGCACGTTTCATATTAGCTCGTAAAATTGTTTTTTGAAAGGCGAAACACATTTTAGAAAGTTTTTTGTATTGGTTTAATTAGTTTATGCATTGTTATTTTACTTGATACACAATGTGTAATGGCCATTTTTACGCGATGTTTAACTGATCCATCAGTAATAAAACAGACCACTGAAAAACAGTGGAAAAATGACATGAATCAGTGGAAAAAAATGTCACCGGATCAATAAGTGAAGGAAATCTGGCTTTTTTTCACTGATTCATCAGTTATATTCACTGAAGAGACTGCTGAATGAGTTAGGTACTGTTTACTGATTGAAACAGTGAAATGTTCACTGATTCAGATTTAGAGTGTAAGTCTCTCATCTGGTTCTCCTAATTCCCCTCCTTAATGTTGAGAAACTAAGGCTTGTATCTCTTCAGCGGCCCGTTCTGGAAGGTTTTTCGTTGATCATGGAGTATAGACAGCGCCTCCAGGTGACGTCACATGCCGCGCGCGCGCCTCCAAGCAGTCTGGACGACCCTCGTTGATGTGGGAGGAAAGCGATCCAAGGTGGAAGACGAGCAATCAGTATGGCATCAGCCCGGCCGCCGTCACCAGAGGCGGAGCAAGTCAGTCCAACAGAGCGCGCGCACCGCGGTGAGACGCCTCGTCTGTAACAGCAGTAATCATCCACGTCAGTCTCGCAGAAGCAACGGCTTATGGCACTAGGTTTCTTGTAGCAGGTGCACGATGATACATGTCACACCATCACGACATGTTTTGTACAAGTTACATAAGATAACAGTGCGTGCAGATAACAAGATTATAATTTTATGTGGTAAATGTAGTTAACCTAATCCTTCAAATAAAAATACACATAACATCATGGATTACCTGGTAACGAAAAACTTCTGAAGGTATTATTTTACGAATATAAAATATTGCTTCTTCCAAAATGATTATTATGTGTCGATGCATAAAAAAAAACTAGTATGTAATAATAACTTAAGCGCTTATCTTAAAGACACAATTTGGTATATAGTGGAGCATATTACAATTAAGTTGAGTTAGAAACGTTGTTTTATTTAATGTTTTAAGCGATATATAAACAACGTGTACTACTACACTTAGTGTGAGAACAGAGGTAGGGGACACGAAATAAAGAGACTGATGTAACGGGACAGGTTCGGAAACCTACCCAAACTTCCTTCTTCCTTCCGCCAGACACAAAAATGAATAAGTGATGTGTGGGGGTGCCTAAGCTAGATAACATGCCTATTTTAACGATGCAACCAACACGAGCATATACTGTAGCAGTGGCGAGTGGTGAACAGTTGCAAGGTAAGCTGGCGTTAGCTTTGTGCTCTACTCTGTTGGTTGCTAGTTAACACTGCCACCACTAGAACGTAGTTCGCTAGCTGTTGCCACAGGATGCGTGTAACGGGTCCCTTGCTGCTCGATTGTGAGTGGTCGGAATGCATTCAGTTTCCCTAGGCAGGACGGTGGTTACTGGCACCTGCTTAGTGTACCGAGAATGTACAGTAGTGAGCAAGCCCCAGCTTACCTTGCAACAGTTCACCACACGCCACTGTACTGTAGGTTGTCTTGGCTGCTGGAAAGTCAGTTAATGTTCGTACAGCTGATTGGCGAAGCGTGAAAGGCTTAACTCGAGTGTAACTGGTCGACATGCAGCTTGTTACAGCTAACTACACTGCAGTATTATGGCATCACTGACGTCGCATAGACGACGATTTACAGAACGTGATTATTAAACTCATAGAAAATTTACACTCCAGGTTCGAAACTAGCGAGACATGCATGATCACATGTCACGAAGCACACATACTGCTGCAAGCAAGAGAAATAGCACTCGGCAAGAGGCGTGGCTCACCAGCACACGGACTGTCGGCCGCGCTCTTTGTATTGAGAACCCTAGCATTTGACGAGCGATGTACAACAGTGAAAAGCAACCCCAAAATGCACGTACTGATGCGAAAGTAATTACGACGTGATATTGAAATTTTCTAAGTGCTTCCTTTATTAATAAAATGTGCGATAAGACTTCCTACACGACATGCTGTTCACAAATCAGTGATTTTTTTTTACCAGGGATGGCACATTGATTATCAGGAACAGGCAACAAGGTAAGTTAAGCGTAAACGTAGGTCTCGAAATGTTGACAGTCACGTCTTACATAAAGAGAAGAATAGTGAATAAAATGAGAATATACGCATATTATCACAATATTATAACTGGACATTAAACAGAAATATGTACCAAATACATAGGATTGCAATGGGAGATTTTTCCTAATTATAATGTTTATACCTAAAATAAATAACAAGAGAACCACCTTCGTAACTAAAAGTTGAGTAAGTCCCACCTTGTCTCGAAGTCGAGGGCTAATTGGGATATATGGATTATGGCGGTCGATAGGTCAATTCTCTGGTCTCCTTCTGAATCATATTTTCAGGATGGCGTGAAGGCGAGAACAGGCACCGCACCAGATGATACCCTGTATCGCCGTACCATCCCGCAACCGTGGCCTAGTTCTGGACACGGTGGAGGAGATTACTGCAGTTTCCAACAAGGGGTTTGGGCAGCAGCGTCCCAAATACTGCGACCTGCTGCCCAGCGGCCTTGTTAAAATCTTATATGTTATGTAGCGTTCAGACAGCCTGCGTAATTAAGGCTTGCGGCACGCCATTGTACGTTATTAACTACCGCTGTAAAAAAATGGAGTAATTTTACATAAAATATATGTGGTAGCAAAGTTTCCAACAAATTACATTTAGTTTTACTCCAACCATGTCCACGTGTTTCTACTTTGGTGTCAAAGTAAAAATGCCATTACCACATATCAAATAATGAAGCAACTGTGCTTGTATTAATATAAACTCTTGTATCGAGCAACACGGATGCCCTACTATTAGAGAGAAAATATATTTTTAATGTTTTTGTAATTTTAAACTATGGCAGGTGTACATTTTTACCTTGTTATAAATATTGCACACGCAAATCATGCGATGTATACCCATTTTACAAGTATGAATTAGTTACTGCAGACTTGGACTCTCCACTCATAAGCATTTCACAACTTGAAAAATGTTCAGCCTTGACGCAATTCGACCCCGTGACCCACGGAGTAGCATAAAGGCGTCGTAACGACTAGACCACCAGCAACTCACGATTGTCGAAGATGGTTGCCTGGAATAATACGATTGGAAAGGTTTAATGTAGAAGAGCCAAGCAATAGTTGCAAGACTTAGTTCGTTGTCTTTGACATCATCTGGTAATGTCTTCGAATATCGTTCGTCGTTTGCAGAACACGTTTTTATTCCCCGTCATGGTAATTTTCACTGAAGTATACAAGTGATAAAAAGGACGTCTTTGTAATCGTTGGACGACTGAACTGTTCAAACTAATCACTTCACATGGTCATTAAATGAAATACAACTTTTTGGACTACTTACTCAAGCACCATTGTTTAGGGCTATGTATTTAAAATTTAAGTTGATATATATTTCCTTAAAAGTGTATCTTAATTTACTTATATGTACATAATAACTGAAAACGTAGTTAAAACAATTTTTGAAACAAGTAGTTTGTAAGAGTTTGGCTATATCAAAATTATATATAATTCAAATTTAACATTTATACCAATAAAAAAGTGTTTTAAGGTTTCAAATCTGTTTAATTTATTAAAAATTTATAATTGTAATCTGTATTTTAATTAAAATTTTCTTCGTCAAGAATAAAACTGCATAAGACAAGGTATAATTAAAATTAACTTAATTATTATTAAAAATAAGAAAAATTAATTAATTACAATTAGAGATTAGTAAAATATATTTTAGAATTTTGTGGCATATTTTAACAGACTTGACGGGAGTAATTATAAGTAATTTTTAATATAAACTGAAATGCTGACGTGAATGTGTTGAAAAAAGATTGTGTTGTAATAAAAATTTCCAACTCGGCCGTTAGTAGACATTATTTTAATAAAATATAAATTCGACTTGTACACGTCAGAGTTAATAAAGTTTTTAATCCTTCTATTAAAACAGAAGTTTTAAGATTCCACTGGTTCCCTGAGAAGTTGTGAGTAAAATGTTACACACTGTTGATGTTTTTACGTATCATGCACACACATGTGGAATTTACAAAGAACTGGACGTGAAAATTTAGTCTTAAATTGTTTGTTTAAATGGAATTTTCACAGAAGTTGTTAATATAAAGCAACAACGAACTTTATACCAAAGTAGAACCAATTACAGAGAACATTAGAAAAAAAACGGCTAAAATTCTATGGCCACCTACAACGAATGGACAATTACAGACTAACCAAAAAGATTTTCGATCACAACAACAGTCTAAAAACACCCACCAATTGGCTACAAGAAGTCAGAAACGACCTAAAATCACTTTCAATTACAGAAGAAAACACGAGAGACCGTGAAACCTTCAGAAGATTGGTCGACACTGCAAAATTTGAACCCAAAATCAGAAGGAAAAACAACTACACCTTCACGGAGGAAAGAAAACAAAGACAGTCACAACTCATGAAGGAATATTGGGCAGCAAGAAAACTCAACCAAAATGGTTCCAAGCGCTCTTAAATAGGGCAAATTCAAATTTTAAAAAAAAAGTGACACACATTTAGTCACTGTAAAAGTGCACTATGGAGCATGTTTTATTACAATGATGACAGTGTGTTAATACAAATACAGTACAGTAAAAAATACAAAATTAAGAGGTTTAGTACTATGTGTTGATGTTTTTTTACTCTTACTTTCAAATATGCAATTTAACACCAACTCTGTATTTAATGAAGCTATACATTTATGTGATTTAATTAGTGTTTTATTTGATTTTTATAGTTGTAAAAATATTTGTGTATAATTGCACATCTGTAGTTGTGTTCAAAAATTACACACAAAATATGTAAAACTACCGAATCTTTACAGTATATGTGTAAATTTTCATTTTTTTTTACAGTGTACCCAAATGCAATACTTGTGCACGATATCTTACTTTCATTCACAACGTATGTCCACAGATCACTAGATAGTTAATGATGTTTTAAACATGACGGGGATCAGAAACGTTTTTACGCCTTTGTGGGTGCCAGATTGACGAAACATTTCCAGGAAACTTGGCAAGGGCGTGTCAATTAATTAACTCGCCTAATTACCAGAACATAATCCGAAAGACTTTTTCTTTACGAGAACAAGTAAAAACCACTTGTGTATGACGCTCCTGTGACCAGTGGAGAATATTCGATCGTACGTGTCACATAGGCACGTGATTTGGTGGACGATCAAACACGTTTTTCAACATGTCCCAAACAAACGTGGGTTGTCGTTGTAATGTGTGAATGAAATGTGCGAAATGCCGGCTTCAACTGCGGTTTTAACCTGGCTGTATTCCAGGCAATAACCAAATTACTACATACACTTGTTTCCCCCTTTCAGTCTATCTGCAGTTAATTTTTTGTTTCTCAAGCATGGTCGTGGATGTCACTACCACGACCATGTTGTGCTTTGCAGCTATTAAAGACGTGTGCTTCGCAACAAGCCCACTTGAGACGTTAAAATAGAAATGCTTTTCTACTGGGGTTGCTAACATCAGTCTTTTCCTTTCGTATCCCTTTACCAACGGAGTGATTTTCTCAGACAGGCAAACCGGCATGCAAAAAACTTATATTGTGCATGCCATTTAAAAGCAGCTATTTAATTAATAAAAATATATCGTTTTTAAAACAATTATACAATTATCGAAAATTTACTATTAATTTTTTTATATAAAAGCCACCTATTATTCAGAGTCACTGATTTGAAACGTATTTATATTAGAATATCTTATCCGAATTATCTACGTCATTACTAGTTTTGGGTGGTAGTGATCAGCCTCGAAACGTTCACTGAAATAAGGGAATCAGTACCAGAACTACATTGCACGTCACTACGACAAACATTTTCCAAATTCCGTAGACTCTAATTAACGCGTTTGGAGTTAATATCTACCCCAAGCGTACTAAATATTAAACCTTACAGTCACTATCGTTTAGTTAACATTCTTGCTGTCAGTTTATTTAACAGAAATGAAGAAAACGTTATTCATACTGTGAGTCCAGGTTCGAAGTGAGCGAGCATTTCAGTGTTGTTTAGACTTGCCAGTAGTTCAAAAATGTATGATATAAAGCATGTCAAATAAACGCATTTTACTTTAACCAAAGTATTCCTTGGAGTAGCGGGATGTATTTCCCACAAATAAATGACCACAACACAGCTTAGTCCAGCGTATAATTTTTTCCTCATAAAAAGAGCGGCCTTTTTAAAGAGAACATCTTACAGACGTAAATGTACTTCGCAGTTGACCATAATCCTACTTGAGGCAATAAATAAATCTCCTCTATATTTTTGACCATTTTTTTGTGCATACTGCATCATTCCGACAGCTGAATGTAATTAGATTGCATCCAAACCTTTTTTAAACTTTTTGTCACCCTAAACAGTTAGTTACATGTTTAAACACAGTTTTATTGCTGCGGTTCTCTGTTGTAACACGAAATGGGCCCGTGTGATTTATCTGCGTTTCTACTGCAGTTTCACATTTACAAAAAATTTTAACCGCAACAATTAACATTTTTTTTATTTAGAACAACTGTCAAGCAATCTTACGGATATGCTTTAAACCCGCTTACGAATATCATAATTGTCTCTGTTACCAGAGATATTACCAGAAATGAGTATTTATATTATTTATTTATTTATTCAGCAATCTAAATGATAGTTGCTGTTTTTTAAATTTTCTTGCAAGATTCAGAAGTAGGGTTCATTTTGATATTTATGGTTTCATTTGTGCCTCAGCACCTATAAAAATAACTTGCATCACAAAAATACAACAGCAAATTAAAACAAATATGTTAATAGTTTCTGTTTGTAAAAATTGAAACTTCATTTCTTTTTATATGTATAACAGAAAAGAGTTAAATATTTTGATCAAACAACTTACTTAATTCTGAATATAAAAAAATTTAACGATATAGTTGTACGTGAATAGGTCATTCAGATGAGTCTGTGTACACGTGGGATTACCTTTCAATAAATTCAATACTGACTTCTCCAGAATGTCTTTAGAGTAAACAAATTTATAAACGTACAAAAGCATCCCTAGTCTTCTTGTAATTCATAAACATTGATATATGTAGCTTAGGACTCACGGCACTTGCACTGATGAAGCCCATACAAGTAAGTACGTGCGAACTTTATGAAGACATAACAGTATTAAAATGCTCGTTTCCTTGGACACTAATGCACTGTTGGCCGGAATGACATCATTCTCTTACTATCCGCTCGGCCTTACATCAGATAGCATACACTATCTGAAAATACGTTATTTTAAACTACTGTTATTTTTCAGAGAAGCGCCTCAATTCCTGGGGACCTCTGTTTTCACGAATGTCTCCGTTAGGTTTAGTACGCAGGAAAATTCGTTGACGGAATTATAATTGCTGCCGAAAAGCTGGAAAAAATGTCGCTAGAATCCTAATTGTGATACCATATGTTCGTTTTTTCCTGAACTGCAAGAATGTAATTGGCCTATTTATATATATAGAATTATTATCTTATGTACGTCAAAAAATATTTGCAATCGTTAAATTTTAGCAATGTTATTAAAAAGTACCGTAAAAATAATTTCGTCAAATTGATCGTGCTGCATATTCGGAAAAAAAATATGGTGCGACTGGGTTTGGTACGCAGCCGTAGGATTTACGCGAATAGGTCAACGTCAGCGGCTAATATTTTCTTTGGGATATATAAGAATTAAATTAAAATAACTAGATTAGTGCTTGGCTTTTGTGGTCAAAAATCTATATGTGTATACAAGAGCTTTCGTTTGGCACCAAAAACAGCGGTTGTAGTACAGTGGAGTCGTGATGGATACTGCCCACGCCGACAATTGCCGCGCGTCGCCCTGGACACGCACCTGAGCCTCGCTCAGGCACGGTGCCAAATAAAGCTCGTGCTCACATCGCAGTCATGCACCCGCTCCAACGAGAACACATTTCATTACAATCGTGTTCAGTTACAGTATCGGAATGGAACGTCCTGTGGATATTAAATAGCAGGTTTCGCCCTGGTAAAGGCTGTTCAAGGGTAAACTGAGCACTTTTGAAATCAACCCTTGAAAATTGTCACTGTCCCTTCCTGCGTTTATTTCTAAGGGGCAAACGTAGCGGCAAGTGGCCAGTACAGTTGGTATAGACGGAGGAAAGGTAGTTCCACGTCTCAACGTTTAATTAAAAGTGTTCCGTTAACATTTGTCAATACCGCAATAATTATTTTTTCTTACCGATTTTTAAAACATATTTAAGAGTATGGATTATAAAATTTGTAATATACTTACTTTCGAAATAATTTTACATTTTCCCTTTACCGACGCATGAATAAAGTGCTTCTTAGGCCAACGGCAATGTTGACTTTACATATGGTGGAAGGATAAAAAAATGTGCTTAGAAGTAGATGTTAAGCAGGGCTTTCAGAAGTGCTTATTTTACCGCGAATAGCCTATAACTCATGTGTCGGTCCGATTTAAAAGACGTATTCAGAGTAAAAAAAATAATTTCGTCGGCATACATAGTTTTGTTTACCACGCGTAAGGTCAGGGATGACGCAAGATACCCGAAGGGAGGTTCACTTTAAGGTGATTCAAAGAGGAGTGTTCTAGAGGGAGGAGGTATATTCCAGCTGCAATTTGTGGCGTTGATTAATGTGGCTGCGGCCCGCCGTGGTAGGAAATACGACGCGGCAGTGAAAAGCCGCGACAGCCATTCCACACTTGGGCGGAACTGGCAAAACGCGCCCGTTTATTTCCTACGCCGAGCCATTATTCAGTGCCGCGACCGGCGGGGAGACGCCCGATAACCAACACAATGCTCGTAATAAACTCTTTCTCCGATTAAAATGTGTCAGCTCTCCGAAATGAAAAATTACTCGCGCCGCCTTCTGACAGATATTGCAGCGTCTTTTCCGTGTACTTTCATTTCGGCCCTGGTAGTTGCGAGCACAAAGTTAACGTCAAGGCGACCAAACAACATGAAATAAAACAACGCAAGAAGGTACGTCATCCAAAAAGTTGGAAAATTCATTTGTTTCTTGCTTACTTCATTCTGGTTAAAAACTTTATTTTTTTTCTGCTGACTGCGTTTACTGTCACGAAGTAAATATTTCAACTCTTTGAATTTATGTCACAATTATGGCCATTCCCATAAAATTCCCAAGTTATTTCTGACCGAACAGTCTCATTACCCTCTACGTATTTTACTCACACACTTGAATAATATTAATTCATACATATAGTACGATAGCAGAGAATACTTTTGACCAGATGTGGCTGTTGGCAACAACTTTATTTCCGTGCGTTGTGAGTACTCCGTCATTTTCACACCAGAGGATATTTCGCCTGTAAGTGTGATGCGAAATGCTTCATAAAATAGTTGGAATTATCGAAGCAAATACATTTAGAATGGCTTATTCATAGTTCGTATACTCTCCCTTAAAGGTAGGTAGCTACCATCTGTTTGATGAAGGCCACCCCCATAGTGCATTATCACGCGATGGTGAACGTCCGACAGGCGCAGCGGCTCAGTTTTCCTGAACATGGGATTTATTTGATAGAACCTGTTTCAGTAAGGTTTTCCGTCCATCGTAAGATTTCGGATTTGGTAGGTCAAGTTTATTAAACCATATGCAGGAAGTAATTTGAATGTCTTTCATGTATTTTCCTGCGTGGGTCATCCGTGTTCCCACACGCACGTTACGGTCGTTCTTCGAGGGAGATCGTTGATTCATGCGCCATAGTTTAGAGAGTCATCGCCTGCAACGAACGAAATAAAGACTATTCGCTGTTTCTTCACACTTTTTGGATCAAAACTTGGAAATATTAACCCATGTATAACGTGTCTCGTTGATTTCTAATTATGTTTTCTATAACAAGCGTTTTATACTCGTAATAACATAAAAGTTTATTATATTTGGTTAAATTGAAATGTAATTTAAATTTTAACTGTATATTGTATAATCTTAATTATAATTTATATAAATAAAACCAGTGAGAAAATAGGTTCTTTGGTAATACCTAGAATGAAATAGTTCTCATGCAAAACATTATTACACTGAGTGCGCACGAAGGCGGCGTGATGCCACTTTGGTGTAATTTTCTAGACTCGGTCAAACTTTGTTTTCATGAGGCAGAGAAATATCCTGTAAGTAGAAATTCAGCAGGGCTTCAGAAAAGTTGGAAGAAACTGTGAATGACAATGGCGGTCTATGGGATATAAATTTACTCGTTGGCAGTATTTTACACATATGACTTCATGCAACAAACATACCTCAATTAAGTCTGATTTCTACAATCCAAACGGTGTAATGGGAATTTTTATCTCATTCTGTAGAATAAAACGTACAGAAAAGAATTTGTTTATTTACTCTGGTGAAGTAATGAATTACCTGTTTTTTTATTAACAGCGATAAATCGAATAAGCAATAAACAAATACTTTGTAGAAATAACTATTGTTTTTGTTTGGGTGATTGCATAAGTCAGAAGAAATAAGGGACCCGAATTTTTGATACACCGGTTTTAATAATAAGTCAAGGCCAAGGAGGTGAAAATATTTTAATAACAAGGTAGGTTATAGGGCTTAGAACTGTTGGTAATTTGAAACCTATATCTGCTTGGAACAATGCAAAATTATAATTTTCTTAAAATTATGGAGTAAATTTTTGTTAAGAGCAGGTTCATAAAAAATAATTTTCTTCCGAGAGTCAGCAGTGGAGAATAAATCTGACCTGGCCGGTATTAAGAAACCATGGCCTGGAGTGATTTCAGAAAACCACGAAAACAGAAATCAGGATAGCCGCACTGGTATTTGAAGCAGTTTCGTATGGAATGAGAGTACAGTATTTCGCCTGGTCGAAAATTAGCATTAAATATGACATAGGTGTTTCAGTGTCTTAAATATAAATTCACTGCGAAGAACCATGTAAATTCACACATACAAAGTTTTAGTAGTTTTAAATTTTTTGTATGTGTACTGTTGGAAAACAACTACAAAGTGTGATTCGATACACATTGTTTTAATAAATGTCCTATAAATTTCTGTTTGAAACACACGAGTGTATAGATTTATCAACTAAAACACTGGTGTTAAATTACACGTTTAAAAGTACGTGCAAAAATACATCAACGGAAAGTAGTTTACATCTTAATTTTGCATTTTATTATTGTACTGTCGCTTGTATTAACACACTTTTATCATTGTAATAATAAGTGTTGCATAGTGCAATTTTATAATAACTTATTTGTATGTAATTTTATAATAACAACTTTAGTGGAAATACCAATTTTTGCGAATCAATAAAGAATAAATTTTTATGCTCAGTTCTTTATTAATCTCTAATTTCTTTGCATGGTTCGTAAAAACATAAACAGAGTAACAAATGTAACTCTAAACTACTTAGTTATCCAGTGTTATATTAAAACTTCTGTTTAAACAGAAGGATAAAGACCTTAATTTACTCTGAGGTATACATATTATGTTTTTTTAAATAGTATCTACTAACTGCTGACTATGATCTGTATGTTTTTAGTACAACACGGTATTTATATGAACATATCCACAGCAGCATATAAAACTATAATAAATATTGTGCAAAATCACAGTAACATAGTCTGTGAAAATGTTATTCAAATTTCGAAATTTTACTATGCCAATCACTAAGAGATAATCGTCAAATAACGCATCCATGAAAATCATTAAGTAGTCCATTTTTTTTTCTATTTTTTATTATAATTTAAAGACGTATATTTTCATTGTTTGTTATTTTCTGCACTTTTGTACCCGATGACAAAAACGTTTGTTTAGAAAACTGAATACAAGCATTAATTTATAATACGTCGAGCAACTTTGAAATCATAAAATTCAATTTATTATCTGAGTGCCATGTGCTTTTGGTATAGCCAAACCTATACATACTGGTTTTTTTTTAATAGTTATAACTAGCTTCTCAGTAATGATGTATGTGAAAATTAAGATAAAATTTTAACGAATTATATCTACGCTTACTTAAATTTTTTATTACATAACCTAAGGTGTTTGAGTAGGCAGCCCAAAAGGTTCTGTTTTATTTTATGACCGTGTGAAATTATTTGGTTTGAACGGCTCAATCATCCCACTGTTACAACGACTTGCTCTTTATCACTTGTATAATAAGCGTAAATAGGCATGGCGGGTAATAAAAAGGAACAATAATTGAAAACATTAAACTCTAAAAAATGTTTTGTACTTTTACAAGAGAAATCGTTGGAAACTCATTTGCTAAGAAAATCCTTTGTAAAACTTTAAACAGTTTTCTTGTAAAATCAGCAAAACATGTATTTGTTATATTACAAATGGTAGCCTTGTATTACAACTAAAATTATTTAGAAGTACGCAGAAAAATATCGTATTCTTTTAGAAAACAAGTATGATGAATTAAAAACTGAGCATAACTAAGAAAACGATTTTAATATACAATTTACGAAAAAAATACATTTTGACAGCAAGGGGACTAGAACCCAACACCTTTTGCCTTATTAGTCCGTACCCTTAGCCACAAAACCAACTAGTAAATATAGTGGCAAGTATCTACACATTTTAAAGCAAGTAATTAGATAATAAAAATGCATTCATTTCATTACGAATTCAGTTGTTCAGTTGAGAGATTTGGACGGATCTTAACAACAAGGTCTTGAGAGCTGATTTAAGAGTTATATGTAGATAGGAAATATTAACAGTTAATGAGTAATACTGTAACGTTTTATTGAAATTGTCGTTCTATTATAATTATTTGAGTTGTTTGAAGTGTTCTGCGTTATTCAAACTTGCATTATATTTATTTATTCACGCTATTACACCTTACATCACACATAGTTTTTGCACAGACAGCTATATGCTATTTTACGTTGTTGAGTGTCTGCCATTTTGCTGATATTCGTGGATAAGGGTCAGTATAGTACAAGTATTTCTTGAGGATAACAAACACGACTCTTTTAGTTTTACAAACGAGTAGTTTTACAAGAGAAATCTTTGCACTCTTACAAGCATTTGTAAAATTGTAAATCGTTTTTTAGTAAAAATTACACTTTTTTTACAGTGTACCAGATAATGCCAAACACAACTAAGTCTTGCATTTATTCTTAGCTTTTATACCACATACCGTTAAAAACTTATTATTCCAGGTCACTATTGTCGACAATCGTGAGTTGCTAGTGGTCGAGTGGTTACGACGCCTGGCGGTTAATCTGAGGGTCGTGGGTTCGAACCCTGTCATAGCTGGGAAACTTTCATATTGTGTAAGGGTTATGAGTGGATGGTCCAAGTCTGTAGTATCCAATACATATCTGTAAACAAAATGTGCTCCTCTCTCATAATTTGTGTTTGTTATGTTTGGAGAAGCAAATATTACACCTGCTCTAGTGTAAAAATACTCAAAAATAAAAGTATTATCTGTCTTGTGAAACGTGTTATTGGACACAACTGCGTGTATTAATACAAGCACCTTTGCTTTGTTACTTTATCTTTTATATGGTATTTTTTACTGTGACATAAAAGTAACAACACATGAACATGGTTCTTGTAAAATTTCACTAACTTTGGTGGAAATCTGCTGCCATATAAATTAAAAATAACACAGAAAAAAGTTTTACAATATTTCTATGATGGGTTGTTTACGGTAATACGAGCACTTCTGAAAATTAATGTGATTCTTCCTCCAGAGATGACATTGCTTATGTCAGCTACAGAAAGTGTAACGCCCGTGGGTAGGCAACCAGTACCTAAGAGTTCTAGATGTCTCTCCCCGGGCGTGAAGGAGGGTAGGCAAGGCGAGGAGCACGAGCCAGGTGTTCCATGGATAATGACCTGTCACTCAGCTGTTTATCGCTCCTTGGAATCTCTACACAGTTGTGGCTGTGTACTGGATTCTCTGGGACAGCAGTCTGCTAGAAGAGTCTGACGAATGTTTTGACAAATACTTGCTGGTTCCTAATATTTCATATAATGGAGTTATTCGGAAATACAAATAAATTTCCAAGCGTAAATCAGTGTTATAGTTCAACAAATGGGCGATAAGCGATGCGACTCTCTCTCCGTTTTATTCTATGTTGACCGCACTGTGCTATTAATATCTATAAAATAGCAAATTTGTACCCCTGCATAATATTAAATTTCCAACAAGTTAAATTTATTGAGTGCGGACACCTATACCCAAATTTTGTTTATGGCCATGTTACAAGTAGAAAATTAAGAATAGCATGTTTGGTTTTCTATACAAAGCGAATGCGAAGGTTAATACTTAATGTGGAGTTGACGATATTCTGACCACCTTAACACTACTCTTCGTGACATGGTAACTTTCCCCCCGCTTATTAATTCCAAGATGTAAATCTGCTCCAGATAAGCATAAAAGAGAATGATAATCGCACCGCAGGAATTTTAAGCAGCTGCAAAGACCCGCTAAATATCTTCGGCACTTAGAATTTGAATAATGTACAGGAGTGACAGGAGCGACATTTGGCGTCTGAAAGGCGTTAGTTGTGCAACCGCTACCATCGCAGACGATATGGGGGACAAGAAGAACATGAACTTTTTTAGATTAATATCTGGGATCGATGAAATTATAACTACAGAGATATATAAGTGAGCTAAGATAAAATTCAATATATGTAGTTCTTACTTGTAATAAATGTACCCGTGTGCTTAATAAAAATAAGCCATACATTAACTTTCACCATACATTATATACACCAAATTTTAGTTTCCCGAGTGTTTGTTGATGGGAGGGGGGATGGAAGGGTTTCAAGTATTTCGTAATTACGCCCATGTTCATTTTAATGTATTAATCTTATCTGTAGAATTGTGTGTTGTATGTTTGTTCGAGAAGTTATGCACGAATATATCACTGATTTTCGTTATATGCCGAGATTTTTAATAACAGATGTACAAATATTCAAGAAGAGACCGTACTGAATTCTTGCTTGAAAAAACCAATGCGAATTATAAAATCATTCTAAAAAACTGAACATTCTGAATCAAATACAGATTAAAAATTTTACAAAATAAAATAAATTAACACATTAAAATACCATTATATTTGGAAACTAATGAGGCAACACGTTATTATAGATTGTACTTATTACATGTTTTCTGTACTATCTTATACAGCGTGTGGGCAGTTGAGTCTCCTGTGCCTATACCTATAAGGTAAAACAGGAGTAAAATCCATAGCAACAGCAGTGTACACAGCGGCCAGTCCATGCTGTGCACAACGGCCAGTCCCATAAAGTCTGAACCCAGACTATAATTGGCACCGCAGTGCTTTAATTGGCTACAGTTGAATGCAATCCAACAGAAGGAGATTACGCTCCTTCCAATCGCGTTGGGCGGGCCGTGGATACAAACTCACCTATCAATAGCATCGTGCACAGTTGAATCTGCACGCGCCACCTTGACGGGGCCGAGGACTATCCAACCTCTACGAACGCGCTTCGTAATCGAGTCCTCTTACTAGGCGGACCAGACCGTCGTCCCTTCATTAGCGAGCTTGAAGCCATCGAAACTGGGTCAGACAACACGCCGCTGTATTTCCCCAGAGATTACTCTAAACCGTAACACCAGACATGCCGACAGGAGCGTGGAACGAGTTTGATGATCGCTTAGATGACGCTCAGGCCACTCATGGTGGTCACATTGAACATTTATGAATGTACGGCAAACCAACTTCACGGTTCCACGGTTCATTTCATTGGTTAATCAAGGTTGTAGGTTGTTTGGTTTTTATAATAGAGAGCTTCAAAGTTGGGGTATTCATTTGTACTGATCCTGTATTTCCAACACAGTTAGACGCTAGCTGATGTTTATACATTGAATACCCAATACAGCATAACAGCCACAGTAAAAACTACGCATAACGGGATGACTAGAGAGGGAAGCCAGTAAGTGAGTAAGTAAAAGGTATGAATGAACAAGTGAGGAAATGGTAAGAATAAACGTTCTTATCAGTAAACGGTATATAATATGTCGTAACTTATGTAAACAATGCATAATATGTAAAACACATTGTCCGTGATAACATTCTTTTGGGATCATTTTCAAAAATGAAATACATTTTTATCATATGCAAGTTATCCAATTCCTTAGACTTAGTCTACTAGCATCACATAATTTTTCTGTTAGGCCTTAACATGAATTTAATTTAATTTAGAACTTCTAGATAAGTACTTTTTAATGGGAAGTAAAAACTAAAAATGCAAGTTTAAAAACCTTGGTGTTTAAAAATGGTAAAAACAAATAATCACTAACATCACAAATGTTGCCCTTAAGGGAGTAGTACTATCAATTTTGTACCATTATACTCATCGAAGAGTACGTACTGACTTACATAATAATATAAAGTATCTGCCTCTCTCTCTGTAATCCAGATTATTGATAAGGAAACGATAACTTAAAATGCTATTAATATTTAGACGTGTACGTTTCTTACAGGAATTCACGCAACATTATGTGATTCTGTTTTGAGAAAATACTGGGAATCTGCCGCTCTAAGTGTATCTTTTTATAACTTGTTTTCAACATATTAAGCGTGTATTTTAAGAATTCGCCTCACTCCTACGCTCCACACATGGAAAAAAAACTGCATTTTATTCCTGAGCATCTCTATCCTTAATACTTCCATGGACAAAGTGATATTATCACTACTAATAATGATCTTATATATAATATAAATCGCTGTGTTGTTACTGAAATAGCTGGACGTTATGATGAGCTCATATATGCCGTCACGTTGTAGCTGGCTTCAAAACAATATAAATGTTGTTTACGTCACTTTATGGGAAAATACATCTAAAATTTTTGTTGACATCATAGAAAAGTACGTTACTTGCCACTGTAATCGTAGAGATAAAATAACAGTCTGAAACGTCATCTCGACCAGCGGAAATATCCAATGTTTCAAGACTGTTTGCAAATACTAATTCATCAGATTGAATTAATTGTTCGTTATTAACTTTGACTTATTTTTTAAATATACATCATTCTAACGTAGTTTAATCTGTATGCATTTCCATTTAATTCAGTCCAAATCGTATACATTGCCAAAATAATTTTGAACAAATAAAATTCTTATGATTTTGTAACTGTAGGATTTGCCTCAAAATTTGCATGTCTCGAACAATGTAACACAATAACGTCATCGTTAGCTTCACCAAAACAAAGCATCCACGAAGGAAAACACACCCTTTTATTTACACTGTGTGCAGCCGCGTTCGTGATAAGATGTATGACTTAAATTAATTAAAGATATTATTTAAATATATGATTTGGGCTTTAATAACCGGGTACTAAATTCTAATACCGTGTTTTATCGCCATTGTGTAACTATTCACATTTATATTGCAAAATTCAACGTGATGTCAAATATATTATTATAATACTTTAACAGAAAATAGAGAAATAATAAGAAATTTTAATTATATACTAGAGAAAGTAAAGTTCAAAATTTAAGATACCATCTAATGGCTTTCACCAAAATAGATGAAATAATCTCCTCTCATTATGGTAAGATATAGCGAATGGTCTCGAGGTCAAACTCTCAAGCCCACCGCGCACTATTCCCATCTCGTCTTCTCGCCAAGCTACTTAGCTACTGGCCATTATACTCGCCTTGACTACTGAATGCCTGATGAGAGTGTTTAGAAGATTGATAAAGGAAGGGGAGGGGGGTTGGAAGGGTCCAGCGGTGACTCCGCGGACATGCAACAATATTAAGTCTATAATATCGCGTGCAGAATTAAAAACCAAATTTTCTCGGAACTTTCTTCAGCCGTCATTGGTATGTTTATGCGTTTTCCTAAATTACACCTCTTCATTACGAAAACAATTTTTGCAAGTACATTTAAACAAATTATTTCGCAAAGTATAAATGCTACACATAGAACGTAGATCAATTAAAACCTGAAAATGTCGTACTACGTGAATATCGGTATTTCGCGGCAAACAATTAATGTATTTTCGGTACCGTCATATGCTTGGTTATTTCATAAAAATATAACTTTAGCCACCTGGATTTGATTCTTATCTCTTTGTAGAACAATTATTTTGAATTTTTTCCATGTACGATTGTTAATATAGCTATTGTATTATACAACTAAAGGACGTGATTCGTGTTTTATTTTACAAATTTATAGATAATCTCACAAATCTTTCTGAACTTCTTAAACCTATAATGTAAATATATGAGCAAAAAAGAAAAAAAATTTGTATATATTTTTCGTAAACATGAAAACAAATGATTTTAACATTCTAAACATGACGACATATATTTTAAAAAGTGTTAGAGGCAGTCTGTACCTTTGTCTTAGACCTTTATTGATGGAAATATGTTCCGTTAGTTGACCGTTTATTTCCAGAAACACAGTGGCACCAACATAAAGACATTTAATAGAAAATAGGATATCCAAGACACTTCTTTAGTTCAAGAAAATTCTAGATGTGTTTCGCAATTTCATTCCTTCTTTCTTCAACTATCCATTTTATTATTAAGACAATTGCATTGAGTTATATATAGTTCTATATTCGTTTCAGGGCTCGAACCTTGATCAATTATACGTTCGTATAATTTATGATTTCTCGTTGTGAACAATTTTCTTTGCGTGGGGTCCGCAGGTGATCATTGACTACTTCCTGTTTAGTACGTTCGTTAACACAGTAGATAGTGTAACGAAATTTATTAAAGTAATTAATTTCAATTTGAGCGGAGTTCATGCTAGACGGCCGCACACGCCGAACTATGGGCGTTTTGCAGTTTACTGAGGAAGAATGACGTGGAAAGCCCGATTTTACACGTTTGCGTGTAACGGAGAGTTTGAGTTTGATTTGCGGCCAGCTTACGTTATAGATTGGTGTGCTATGTCACATAATATTTTTGACATACCTGTAGTTATTGAGTGGGTTGATGGAAATACGTCGTTTAGTGCAGCAAGAGGACAAACTGTTCCAAGCGTGGGTGCTATTTTTGCTCTAGGATTCACCACCTCAATGTAAGAAATTCTTCAATCAGTAAATTTCTTAATTTTACCAGTGATAATTAGAGATATCATTATGAATGAGTTAGGACCAGCGGTGACCACTGCTTGAGAACAATCTAACCCATTCAATATATATATATTGGTAGTAGCAAAACGAGGAGTTTTGTAAATGTCTCTGCGTGAATGATGCCACGAACCGCGTGTAAATTAAACGACAGTTACATTTTTTATATTTATATTAATTTCATAATTAAACCCATCTAACCTCTTAATTCTAAGGTATCTCCCTCATAGTTAGTACAACTGGCATATATTTAAGGAGCTTTAATTGAAATCGCACATTAAGATATTTTATTGGGATTTTTTATTTAAAAGCGTAGTCTGTAATTACATTCTTATTATGAGGCTGTTCAAAATAACTCAAATATTTGTCTCAATTGAAAATTTTTGTTGCCTAGGGATTTGAATACAAACGTAAACTTCTGTACTTTTGGAATTTAACGTATCAATGAACTATTTATTAAATGTGTGTTTACTCATAATTTAACACAATTCCGATTACTGGAGAAGCATGAGAGACTTTTCCAGATTATGTAACCACTACCCGATTAATCACTTAAGGATAAACGTAGACGACGCGAGTCAGCTGTGCAGCGCAGTTCGGCTGCCTGTCCACACGAAACACTTGCAGTGGTCTCCAGAAATACGGCACATGGGACGTCCGTGCTCACCCCTCTTTGTAGTAGCGTTAAAGGGATTACACGCACGGCCTTGCTCGGCCCAACCTCCCATCGGGTTCTAAGCCGCCGCCTTGCATCACTGGAGCAAGCTCTTCAGCTCTGGGGTAGTACAAACCCCGGGGAGGGCTCTTGTCCCACCAGTTGTCTTTCATTTGAAACGCGGCGGAAAAGAGAGGCTAACCCCCTCCCCCACCACACCCATAAAATTGTATTCCTGAGCCATGCTCGCTTTGCTGGTTCTAAGAAGCTTGGCAGTCACGGTATTCATCGTGTTGGAAACCGGCCACACCTAGTTTTCAGAAAACTGCGTATTTATTTCGAGCAATTTTCAAGTTTTTTCTCACTAAATGCTACAAAGGGGAATATGTTAGCCTGCATTTGAAACAAATATCCTGCACGTATGAGCTATGTGCGTTACGTGCAGTATATTTTATCAAAGAGAATATCGAACAAAAATAATTGAAACCGAAAATGCTTACAGTGAAATGGTTTCCAAAAAAAGCTCCACGTTTTAAAAGTGAACAGTCTTGAAATTGCTTACATTCCCAGTAGTAAAAGTATTATACAATTATTTTTCAGCACAAACATATAATTAATAAAAATTATGGAAGTACTTCAAATATCACAGAATTAGGGCCCAGCATATTTAACAACTAACTATTTGCAAAGTCGTGTTATCAAACTGCGGTTATTAAATTATCTTCTGCTATTTATTAATTACTGGGTTCTTTTTAACCTTTTAAATTCATCATTTCAATGCAAAGTAAATTTTCGATTTCGGACGTTCCGTAAATAAACTGGAATATTTTTCATTCCACTGAACGTGCAACATACCCACACTCCGCATACTACTCGAAGAAGTTGGCATGGTCCGTACGTTAATTATTCTTATTTCCTGACGTGACAATGAGAAAAGAGGTTCAAAGTAATATGCAGTTGAACTTCTGGGCATCAGCGCACGTAAGACGCTTAACATCTAGTTTGACATATTTTACAATATAATTCCATTGTAGTAAACTTATATGGGTAGCATAGTTGGTTGGGACGCCACCTTACAGTACAAAATATCCTATGTTCATATCCCGAATAATACGGC
>NQII01001082.1:404477-417984 GCA_002778355.1 Clitarchus hookeri | reverse complement strand
TCTCTCCCCCCCCCCCATATCTTAACAAAAAACAGAGATGTTAATAAATTAAAATTTTAAAATTGTTCCCGTGTATAGGCTGGTACATATTCCTATTTGAGTTGAGGCATTTCATTAAAATCGTAATTTTTTAGTCATTTCGCCTATAGCACCGCCTGATATAAAATATGCATTTGTCTTAATATAAAGTTGCTGTAGTAATTGGTTTCGAAAGAGGTCTTATATGCCTCGAACTGATGTATTTTGTACGAATACTGTTACGAAATACATAGCAATGTGGAGATAATGCTATGGAAATACTGCTTTGCATCATACTGTTTATGTAGCCATTCATCGATCTCAGGTTCTCAAACGTCAGACAGTTTTTGGGCCCCACATAGTCTATATAACAGACAAGTTTCCATTCACGGCAGATGGCCACTTCTAGTAGTTGCAGAATACTCCACCACACACCAACAGCAGCACATCCTAAGGTAAATTTACGTTTAATCGAGTAGTTCAATTGTCCTTCAAAAACTATTACTCCTCTCTAGAAGAAAACAAAACGAAATTAAAATGGCAAGTAATATCTATGGTTTTCAACATTCCGTCATTCCAAGTCATTAACTTTATTTTATTTAGCCAAATATAAAAAAAAATCTTTAAAAAAACACTACTAACGATGATATATCCCCCCCCCCCAAACCCCCTCCACAAACGACTTTTTATTGATAATTTGATGAGATCATGAAAAACCACAGACGAAGGTTCACTCTTTTCTTTGAAACAATATTGCTTTGAAAATTTTGTTTAGGTGAATAAATATCAATGATCTTCATAGGAAATTAGTGGAGCCCAAGCGATTTTTTCAAATTTATTTTTAAAAATTACTGTGAAATAAATGTGTTTCAATAATATTATTTCACACTGGTTAAAACGGAACTTAATTTTTTTAAATGCAATTTGAACTTTAAAGATAACTTTATTAGATTTTATGCTAAATTAATTTAAAATTAATGGTGTGTATGTGTGTGTTGAAGGTTGCGGAGTAGCCAGTATTCCAGCTCCCATTCAACCTTAGACATAACAAATATATCAAAATATTTATATTGCCACCATATTGAAAATCAGTGACTGGCCCTATTTAAAACGTGTAACTTTACATGGCTTTCTGTAGGTGTGCAAAATTTTGTGGAAATTAGTTTAATTATTTCGGAAATATGGCCAAATGTTCATTCTACTCACATGACACTACTTTGCAAAAAATCCGTCAAAAGAGGATCTCTGTATGAAAAAACATTTCATAGATATAACGAATTAATCGAAATTGTTTATATAAACACCATCAAAATATGCATGCCGCACATAACACATGTTAATTTACATACCCTTCTGTAGAAATACTTGCGTGAAAATTTGGTATGAATCAGTTGATTGATCCTCAAGATATGGCATAAAATCTCCATTGTTCATTTAACGATCTTCATAAATGGAGGACAAAAATGTTATGTATTAGCACGTTCAAATACTTTCATATACAGGATGTCTCTAAAAATCATCGAGAAACTCCGGGAAGTGATTTCTTATGAAAAATTAAGTATAAAACATACAGGATACTGTGTACCTACGCGCAATATTAAGGGAGGAATGACCCCTTGAAAATCAACTTTTAAAATAGTAATCTCCCACAATATCGGAAAGTAAGTATTTTCTGTTATTGGGATCCTTAACCTACAGCAATAGCTGTAGGATAGCAATAGCAATAGCAATAACTTCCTCAGTAAAGAAAATAACAGGGGTTGCCATACTCGTATTGTATGCAACTTTTGTACCGTCGAGATTTTGTATTGTTTGATGCTGGCTTATTGAGCAGTGTCACTTACGTAAGAAATATAGTTATCTTGTTGCAACTGCGTAGGACCCACCGTTTTCGTTCAAAACACACATGAAATTTCGGACCAAGGATACAGTCCCTAACACAGCCACGCTACATACATGAGTCGATGTTTGGCTGCTGGGTCCACTGTACAAGTGATGGTGGAATACATTGAAACACTTACTGTAAACAACCTATACAACACATTTATAGGCTTATACTACGTAATTAATATGGTTATTGTGTCAGAAAATGTTGACCTGTGTCAATATTCTACACCCCAAGGTTCTCACGAAATGGATGCTTACAGTTCGAAACAGATAATGTGTTATGCCTGTGACATAAGCCTATAAATGTGTGATACATGTTGTTTACAGCAAGTGTTTAAACGTCTTCCAACATCACTTGTGCAGTGGACCCAGCAGCCAACCATCGACTCATGTATGTAGTGTGACTGTGTTAGAGACTGTAACGCTGGTCCGAAATTTCATGTGTGTTTTGAATGAAAACGGTGGTTCCTACGCACTTGCAACAAGAGAACCATATTTGTTACGTATGTGACACTGCTCAATAGACCAGCATAAAACATTACAAAATTCAGACGGTACAAAATTTGCATGCTTTAAGAGGGTGGCCAATCCTGTTATTTTCATTACCGTGGAAGGTATAAACACATGATTGCTGTAGGTTAAGGGCCCCAATAACAGAAAACAATGTTCGGAGTACTTTCATTTAATGTCACTTAGTTTCCGATATTTCAGGAAATTACTGTTTTAAAATTTGATTTTCAAGGAGTCATTCCTCTTTTAATATTACATGTAAGTACAAAATGTCCTTAATATTTTTTACTTAATTTTTCATAAGGAATTGCCTCCCGGAGTTTGTCGGTGATTTTTAGAGACACAGCTGTATACAAGATACAAAGTTAACTTTAAATCTGTTATGTAGTTTCGTAGATATAACACACTAAACTTAAATGTTTGTAAAAGTGCCATTCCGGAAATAAGAGACCTACATACTTAAAACATAAAAATAAATATGGCCTACCACAAAACAACTTATTCTCCAAATTTGAAAGAAATTGGTTGATAGTTGCCCGCGATACGGCATAAAAACTGTATTATTTCATGTGACGCTATCTTACAAAATGGTGGAGAAAAAGGCTTTGAATATACAAGTTTGATGTTTATAATTTATACTGTCAGCATACAACGCTAAGTAGAAATTTGTTTACTAATTTCGTAGATAAAAAATTATGAGCTTAAATGTTAATATTACTGCTATTTTGAAAATGTAAATGTCAAGCCCTCTCAAAGTTTATATGTTACATGTCCTGTTATAGCGCTACTTGATTGCCAAATATAGTATAAATCGGTTGTTTTTTTCGGAGATATTAAATAATATAAATTTGTCATGTGATACTATTTTACAAAATAGCGGACAAGAGAATTTGTGTGGACAGATTTTCTGGTTGTAATATATAAAACTAGAATAAAAAGTTGCGTTGGATTTAATTAAATGGTTTCATTTATTTAATGTATAAAATTATAATAACTACATGGAGGCCATTTTGAAAATAAATGTTTAATATAACTAAGCTATGTAAGTTAACATTGTTTGTTGCAGTACTCCTTGTTTGCCATATTTGGTAGGAATCGGTCATTTGTTTCCCAAAATATTACACAAAAACCTTATTAATTCATGAAACGCTATCACACAAAATAGCGGAAAAAAGTGGTTTCGTTTGGCTTGTATAATGCTTGTAATAATATATTGTCAGCGTACAAAATTTGGTGGAAATTGGTTAAACGGCATGCTAGTTATACCAAATAAACCAAAAATATTTGTATGGCCACCATTTTGAAAATAAGTGCTTAATAAAGTTCCATTACTTATATATACCTCGCCTATCTTAGTATTATTTACCTGTCAATTTTGGCGCAAATTGGTTGAGCAGTTTTTGATATATAACATAAAAGCTTAATTTTTTCATGTGGTGCTAACTTCCAAAATGATTGACAAAAGAGGCTCCATGCAGACAAGTTTCTTGTTTGTTATATATACTCCCAGCATGCTAAGTAAATTTGGGCTTTATTAAATAGTTTANCCATGCAGACAAGTTTCTTGTTTGTTATATATACTCCCAGCATGCTAAGTAAATTTGGGCTTTATTAAATAGTTTAGAAAATATAGCATACTATGCTAAAACATCTTTATAGCCATCATTTTGAAAATAAATGTCGGAAAAACTTGAAACATATTTCAACATATCAACTGTCTCAGTACTCCTTGTTTGCCAAATTCGGTAGAAATCTGTCAATTGTTTCCGGAGGTATTACAATATTATAAAAAAACTTTATTAATTCATTCAGCGTTGGCTAACCAAATGGCTGACAGAAGTGTTAGTTTTTGACCTACATGATGCTTGCGGTAGATACTGACAGTGTACAAAATTTGACTGAAATTGTTTAAACGGTATTGTAGTTATACTAAATAAACNGACAGTGTACAAAATTTGACTGAAATTGTTTAAACGGTATTGTAGTTATACTAAATAAACCTTAAATGTTTGTATAGTGGCCATTTTGAAAATAACTACCTAATAAAGTTTAATTACTCATATTTACCTAGCCCATTACAGTACTACTTACGTGCCAAATTTGGCGNTCATTCAGCGTTGGCTAACCAAATGGCTGACAGAAGTGTTAGTTTTTGACCTACATGATGCTTGCGGTAGATACTGCAGTGTACAAAATTTGACTGAAATTGTTTAAACGGTATTGTAGTTATACTAAATAAACCTTAAATGTTTGTATAGTGGCCATTTTGAATATAACTACCTAATAAAGTTTAATTACTCATATTTACCTAGCCCATTACAGTACTACTTACGTGCCAAATTTGGCGGAAATTGGTTGAGTACTTTCCGAGATATAACATTAAAGCTTTATTTTTATGTGGCGCTATCTTCCAAAATGGCGGACCAACAACAATATTTACCTCTGTTTTCAATGCTTACACCTTGCGCTGTCAGTGTACAAAATTTGGTTTTAATCGGTAGAATGGTTTACGAGATATGACATAACATCCTAAATTTTAAAATAGCCGCTATTTTGAAAGTAATTGCCCGATGTTGTCGAAAACTATATAATACTGGTATATTACTTATTACTATATGTGTACCGAGTTTGGTGAAATTATGTTCACCCGTTCAAAGAATAAAGTGGGGTGGGGTACTTACACACGCACGGACACAAACAGACACACACATACACCCACTCACACACGCACACACACCCACACGCACATACACCCCCACACACATTCACACATACAGGAACGTGATCTCATAAGCCTTTCTTTCCTTCGTAAAGTAGGCTAAAACAGCATTAAGACGAAAATTCGTAGGAAAAAAATGATCTTTACAGCGTGTACACTGTAAACAAATTTCCTTCTGGACCTCGTATTGTGACAACTGCAGGTCGGAAGAACTATTTTTTGTTGTTTGAAGAACTGTGCTAGGGACAAAAATTTATATTTCTTATATAAATGTTTCAGGTTTTTCATAACAGCTTTATAACAAAAACAAAAAAAAAAACTCTTTTTAACCAATTATTAAAATAAACGAAAATATCGGAAATATTTGCTATACAAATAAATGGAANAAAAAAAAAACTCTTTTTAACCAATTATTAAAATAAACGAAAATATCGGAAATATTTGCTATACAAATAAATGGAAAGTTCATAACATTTACGGAAGTTTCCGTAAGTTTGTAACATTGTTCCTGTACTTTCTCAGAACTATTTTTGCCGCCGTAAATTTTATTTCCAATGCATGCGTCGATGTTAACGAGGAATGGAGAAGAAACGTAAAACCACAAATCGAAAGACTGCGGCAATATTNTCCAATGCATGCGTCGATGTTAACGAGGAATGGAGAAGAAACGTAAAACCACAAATCGAAAGACTGCGGCAATATTGGCAGTGGACTACGGCAGACAACTGAGAGATCGGTATCCACAGTGCGGCCGGATTGAATCAAGCTAGCAAGCTCCGAAATAAGAATCATACTTGCTACCGTACAACCAAATCATTTCCATCATCCAATGTGAAGTGAATATACTTAACGTAAATATTTTGATAGTCTCTTGTCTACCACGTAATTCTTATCTTTAAGATAAACTTTCAGACGAGGCTTTGCATTATGTTAACACTATTTTTTTTACTATAACCGATGACATTTCGCAGTTCTTATAATTACTTAGAAATATTTGGTATTATTGCAGAAATACTGCAAATGTTTGAATAGCACATGACCGTCAAAAGATCAAAAGCATTAACTACACGGTACGAAACATTTCAAATACAGTTATAATAAATATTTGCGCTGAATGTAATAAAGTGAAAATATGATGCTTTTTATTTGTTTAACCAATATTGCTCTATGCTGAGGTATTTTATATTACAAAAATGCTGCTCCATATGAATGAAAATGTTACATTATTATTGAAATTATCATGTATGGATATCGTTTATGGCACTGTTGTTTGTTGACATTCATGCTATCATCAACGTTTCCTACAATTTCCTTTTACGCAATGAAATATAAATTATTCTTTATTGGTGTTTAATACTTTTTTGCATATACAGTATAACTTTTAAGTATTTGAGTAAGTCCATCTGCTAATTTCGACTTCTTAACACAAAATCTCATTTATTCAAAAATTATAATTACAGTATGGTTACGCTTGATAAACTTGCACGGCAAATGTTTAGAATTAAGCACACTCTCAACACGTAAATAGAAAAAATTCGTAAAAAACTGACGCCTGCGGCGTCCCTTTATTTTATTCGTCCGTACCACGCTCTAACGAAGCTCACAGGCAGACGACATCAATCAGGATTTAGGGCCTGGCAGCCGTGACGAAGGGAACGGCGCCAGATCGGCCCTACAAGACGACCATTTGCATGGGAAGGCGGACATGCGGGAGAATAGCGTCACGGTGTGGAATCAGGTGACAGCGGGAAGAACACGAAGGCAGCGGCCAGGGGGAGATCCCGAAGTATTCCCACAACGCCGAACAAACAACAAACCTCCAGCTAGAATAGAAGGACAGACGCCAGACTCCGCGAGCAGGCAGGAACGGCGAGACGTATTTATGACCTCGCCAGGCTGTGCTTTGTCCCAGGCTTTCGACCACAATAAAAACCGAGAGAGCGTTTGGACGAACGCAACGAGAGGCCCCTTTCAATTATTTCCGCACGGACAGAACGGAGTGCTGAAACTGGTAAACCAGAACAAAACAGCAGACGCTGGACCCAAGTATGGAGCTGGAGTACACGCCCGCGGTTGATTACCCAGGGGGGCGGTCCGCGGCTACCTGGAGAAACCGGGGCAGTTTAATATGGCAATGAGGGCCTACAAAACCGGAGGAGTCCGAGGAAACATGGCAGTCGGCCGACGAGATTCCGGGAGGGAGGAGTGATTCCGCAGGAGACGAGAACGGCAGCCAGCCGCCATCAGACGCAGAGTCCTGCGTCGACCCGAGAAGGAGGGACGTCGAGACGAGTCACCGAGGCGCCCGTGACAGGACGAGAGCAGTTCCAGCTCACCGGACCTCATCTGCAAGAACAACTACCAGCACAGCAAGCCAGATAAGTACAGTCATCCAGCGAGTGTGAAGGACCTTTAGTAGTTATCCCGCAGTGTGAAGGATCTTTTAGAATCATCCAACAAGTGCGACGAAGATCCCCCCCCCCCCCTTTTACGACGCGAATTGTACGGAGCATACGTAGAAAAGGGAGGGAGTTGTCTCAAGGGTTCATGTATCAATTCACATGTTCATGCAACAATAAAACCTCGATTTGTGAAATATGAATTACCCTGGATTCATTCATTAGTGAATTGGACCATTAAACAACAGTGTCGAAGCATTCCTACGCCCGATCACTGAGGACTAGTATTAAGTGTTGGCGCCTCACGCCACAGAACAGATTACAACACCTACGTCCAAACCTCAGCTTTGGCAGGTGTCAAAACCTTGAGATCGAGAAGTTTTCTTTAGAGGCACACAGTGTCAAAATTAAATTAAATAACAGGTAAACCGTAATAAAAAAATAATAATATTGACATGTAAAGCCGACAAATGTTATCGGTAAACAATAAGAATTAGATATATTGAACAATTGTACAAGATATATATTGAAATAAGTTACATAAAGGAAAACTCTCCAATCATGCAGTGGCTAGAAATATTAATATACTCATCGTAGATATTGTAATTAAAATAACTGTTTTAAAATAGTTGTGTATTGAGATGTCTGTTAGTTACAAACTTTTCAATTGGTCACCAAACCAGCATTTCTGAATGGTCCAATTTATAAAAACTTTTTTTATTATACTTAAAATAATACCTTATTTTGCAATCTTTGTAAGCAATATANAATGGTCCAATTTATAAAAACTTTTTTTATTATACTTAAAATAATACCTTATTTTGCAATCTTTGTAAGCAATATAAAACAATGTACCAAATATAAAAAAAGTAATTTATAATTATAAATTTGTCATATTTTTCATTTAACGTTGCAAAGTTTTTGAAGCCATCATCAAACAATANAAGTAATTTATAATTATAAATTTGTCATATTTTTCATTTAACGTTGCAAAGTTTTTGAAGCCATCATCAAACAATATTTTTTACTATATAATTTCAGAAGAATAAAAAAGATATTAATGAAATTGCATACATTAATATATGCGAAATCATTGTTCACGTTCCATTAACCACAGCAGAACGATATAATTGTGACAGTTCTACAGAACTGAATACATAAACAGCAAATTAGCAAAGCAATTATTCAATTAACATCCATTGCCTAATTCGAGATTCTTTTTTCGAAAGAATTTTGTATGTATTTTGTATTCTGTCAGATGAAACATTTATATTAATACAATAGGACATTTACGAGTGTTTTTCACTGTGTACGTACAGTATATTCGCGTTTTATTCACACTTCATGAATAATATCTTTGAAAAAACCCCACATGTATGAAGTGTTTGGTTAGTTCTAAAATATTTCACATATCACCTGGGGCGCAACAACTTGAATTTTCAATGGGAGACGGAGAAGGGAGGGAGAATAATCTCACTGCAATTTGTCTTTATTTAGGACACAATACATAACTTGTTCTCGTTTGGAATGATTTGTCTTTAGCAACACATGCATGAAACGCTCATTTAATACTTGCAAGTAGAATTTTAGCAGTGCTTCAGAATATTTGGGAGAACCTTGAATGGAGTATAACAATGTGTTCATTCCACATGCTATGTGCATCAAGGTTTTGTGTCATAGGCTTAATTGAGCACTTATAAAACCAANAACAATGTGTTCATTCCACATGCTATGTGCATCAAGGTTTTGTGTCATAGGCTTAATTGAGCACTTATAAAACCAAACAGTGAAAAAATGCCGTGTCCATTTCTTCAGATATTAAACGTAAACAGTAACCGAATAACCTACAAAAAATATTGGCAGAAAATACGAAAAATAGGTTCATGTATTAACGCTTCACTTAGAGAGTTAATTTCCAATGAAGAGCATCCGAAATTTTTTTCCGTTGTTAATACNAACAATGTGTTCATTCCACATGCTATGTGCATCAAGGTTTTGTGTCATAGGCTTAATTGAGCACTTATAAAACCAATCACTGAAAAAATGCCGTGTCCATTTCTTCAGATATTAAACGTAAACAGTAACCGAATAACCTACAAAAATATTGGCAGAAAATACGAAAAATAGTTTCATGTATTAACGCTTCACTTAGAGAGTTAATTTCCAATGAAGAGCATCCGAAATTTTTTTCCGTTGTTAATACGTTTTAAAATAATAACTGTTACAGAATTAAACGCTTATGATTATTTTACTGACGCTTTATCGCTAGCCGTTAGATCCATGGAAATATTTAATTTATGGACCCTTATACGGCAGAAGTCTACAGAATAAGCTGAAAGAAAAAAGTGAATAGGGCCTCCATAAGCGCCCAATTAACGGCAAACAAAATATTATATTTTCATCTTATGATCAATAAATTCTTCTTTACAACATTTTTTTGTGTGATTGAGTCTACGTTCCGCAAATAAAATGCCTGTCTCTAGTGACCTTAAATGACACTCGTTACTTAGAACAAAAACTTTGATTAGTAGTTTTGGCAGTTCAGCAGAAAAAAATAGACGTGCTCTTTCCGTCAGCAGCAAAGAAGAATGCAGTCGGGTTTGTTATGCACGGTAATCAAAAGTTCATATTTCTTAAATCAATTCCTTAAGTGAAATACTTAAGTTTTGATGAAATTTGCGTGTTTTTAACATCCGGTGGCAAGCATACGACTGCACTTATGCAAACGCAATGTTTGCTTGNAGCATACGACTGCACTTATGCAAACGCAATGTTCGCTTACAAGTTCAGTGTATAGGCGAGAAACTTGTATTAAAATTTGTTACGGCTGCTAATCATGAGTGGCGATGAATGGAGACCGGAGTGCGGCCAGCTAATATTATTTTAAAGAAATTCGGCCAACAGCGGGGGACACTGCCTAATTTCTAAACACTTAAAAAATCTGCTAAGTTCTCGGGCATATTTCGGTGTGAACTACACTGGAGATTTACAAGAAAACATCTCTTCTCGAACGTAACTCTTTCACTGTTAATAGCCACCCATATCTCTTCGCTCTTCACTCGACTGTAACTCCTCCATGACCCAGTGGCCGACCAAAGAGAGAATATAATGACATGCCCGACTGGACGGGAAGGCAAATTTAAGGGTGTTGGTCACTGAAAAATCCACTATTTTACATTTGTACGAAATGTTGCTCGACTTGTGGACATTACTTAAAGAGTACAATTTCCTTGCATTAAAAAAATTGATGGCATATTTTTTACTCAACGGCCTTTCAAAATGGCAATTTTAGTGTTTTTGGGACATACAAATAATAAAATTAGCTCACTTACCGAAATGAGATAAGTATTGTTGAAAAAAATAGCATGAGATATTTCAATGAATCTTAAAAAAACCCTCTATGAAATGTTTTCGCAATCTTTATAAAATTGCTTATAATAAGGATATGTATGTATGTTTTTAATTTGTAGCGCTCTATTTTGTAAGAACAATTTTGTTAAACATACCTTAAAATTAATTAAGAAATAACTTTTCAGCAACCCTTGTTAAATTCATTGTGAATGATTTCATTTATTTAATTTCCACGTCCTTAAAACACAAAAATTGTGATTTCGCCATGCCATAATACAATAATTTTGTGATCTAAAATCTTTTTACACCAGGAAAAAGTATTTAAAGTATTGGCTAGAAGTTGAAAGGTGTTTCGTACAATTATTAAATAATGAATGTTTCGATGACTAGCGCTCTTAAATCTGCACTCCGAACTATGAGCGGAGGAACTTGGCTAGCGGACACGTAGCGGATTGACTATAAGCAAAAACAGGGCAACTAGGGATGAGTGACAACTGTGACAAGGCAAGAGAGCGAACTGAGTTGCCTATTGAATTTTCCCTCAACCTTGCCCCAATGTCTTAATGGTGTCTGCCTTTTTATAATATTTTGAGGATATTTTTAAGTTTCGTTGGTTTATATCAACGTAAATTTGCTAAAAATTCTCAATTCTCTTTTCGCCCAGAGAACTTTAATCGGTCTGTAATGTTTTATGCTTTTTATAGCAAGTTAATATTTTAGTGCCAACAATTAATTTATTACCCTATAATCAAAGTGAGAACTCATTGTCCTCAAATTATCGTGTAGTCTGAAAAGTCAGGTATAGCAGTACGTTGGTTGCAACCAAAAAGTTGAATCGCCGGAGGAAAACAATATTAAACTGGTGGAAAATGTAAAACGAACACTTCTAAAGCGGCAACGTAGAAACGCCATATGCGCATGAGGCACTGATAGACGGCAATATATAACAGTGCTGTGCTGTGTACAGTGTAGGAACCGCGTACTAGGCATAACACCGCTGAGCCCAATACAACTGTAGTTGACTCGGTGAAAGAGTAGTCTGTTGTTTCAAGCACTGGCCTGCATTGTAGTCATGCCACGACGCCATAGACGACCCCATTCGTGCAATTAAAGGACGTTGAACGAGGTCGCATTGTGGTGCTGAGGGAGACTGGATGGTACTTCCGAATAATTACCCAACGCGTAGGACGTGAAGTGTCTGCTGTGCATCATTGGTGGTGCCAGTGGTCCAACGATGGTGCACATGCTCGTCAACCTGGTTCCGGACGGCAGCGGCATACGAATTCCCGCCTGGACCGCCGCACCAGACTAGCAGCCATTGCTGATCGCATGGCGGCCGCCGCACAGATTATGGTCACTGTTGCACTCAGGGTGTCAGTTAGGGCCATCACCAACAGTTTGCTGGACGCTGGGCTATGATCAAGAGTTCCGCTCGCCAGACTTCCTCTCACATCTCATCACTGTGTAGCCCGCCTCGTATGGTGTCGCAAACGACGCAACTGGTGGGATGAATGGCGCGGAGTTGTGTTTAGTGTCGAGATCTGATTCTGCCTTGGTGCCAGTGACGGTCGTTTGCGAGGACGGCGTCGACCGGGAGAGCGGCAACGACTTGAGTGTATACGGCAGCGACGTACAGGATCAACTCCTGACATCATGGTCTGGGGAGCAATAGCCTACAATGATCATATACCTCTGGTGTTTGCTGAGGGAAAACTCAACCGTAAACGCTACATCCAGAACATCTTCCAACCCACTGTGTTGCCGGAGATGTTCTCTTCCAGCAGGACAATGCCCGTGCACACATGTCTCGTGTTATCCAACACGCTCTTTAAGGTGTTCGTCAACTCCCCTGGCCAGCACGATCACCCGTCCTGTCACTCATTGAACATGTGTGGGAAAATTATGGGGCGGCGTTTGGTGCGGTGTGCAATACCGGCAACATACCTCCAACAATTTCAACAAGATACTCTGCAGCCCCTGTCTATAGGTGCACGACCCTGTGAACATTATCATATACAGTACTAGGGTTTTCCCAGCTTACTGAGCATCGACGAGTGCGTAGAGACTGCGAATAATTAGACAAATTCTACCTCCTCGAATTAAGAACGAATTAACCACTATCATACAATACTTGCCATTCAAATAGTCGTAGTGGATTTTGTCAGATATCAAGTACACATTTAAGTTACGTAAATAGTTATGCCAAGTGTGTATCGGGATTTAGACTGATACGGCGCTAGTGGAGAGTATTTTGAGTTTTTTTACGGATTCTTTGGTAGGGAACATTTCATACTAGGCATACTTGACGCTGGTTTCCAAAGTACGGTCATATAACGGCGGGAAAGTGCCGCCCTGTGAACCACAAGGAGTCATGTACAAGAGAAAAAAACACTTGTATGCAAAAATACTGCGCGGCACAACGATGGTACAGTAACACAGAGCAGCAAAGTTCGCTTCCTACGACGTAAAGAAGTGGCATCCGTGCTAGTGCCTGAAGACAGGAACTGACACCTGTTCCTAATGCGTAGCCGCTGCCTTTTGTGTTGTCCTTATTGTGTAGTTTAGAGTTATTTGCATATACCTATGTATACATTCCTTGTTCGTTCGTCGTTGATTATACATC
>NQII01001082.1:267341-404466 GCA_002778355.1 Clitarchus hookeri | reverse complement strand
TTCCACTTCCTTCCATCCCTCACCTTTTCATTGTTGCCTTGGATAATTTAAATTGAATCCCTTGTGCGAAATTCTCTGCATGCTACCTGCATAAATATTAGCATCCTATGTTATACTTTTACTCGGTCTTGACATTGGTTTTCGTACTCTGGGTTTTTTACCGACATACAACAAATATGAATACATGCAATCGCGCCAATCAACATTAGGAAGACGAACGAATTTTAATACTAGCGATTTAGACGTTACCAGAATTTCTCCAATATCTGTTTGTTCATATCTTAAAGCGTTATTTGGTTTAGCGATTCAGCTTTCGGGAAGTATTATATTGTTCTTTTAATTTTTTTACCTTATGAGGATGTTGACATTTTCCACAAATAGTTTCCTAATACCTTCATATTTTCTCATAAATTATTCTATAATTCATTACTTAAAAATTGTCTTTACCACAAGTGATTTTTAAATTTGAACAATAAAACGATATCATTAATGGTAGCTCTAACCTCAAAACATCATCTTTGATAGTAGCCGTTTTGGTCACATTGGACGCCACGCGCTGAATTGTGGGTATTATCTGCTTTATATGCTCGGTAAAGTTCAAAACTGACTCAACCGTTACTGCGCAGACGAACTGGGACAACGCAGAAGCTGTAAAAAGCGCTCTGGTTGGTTGTTTGTACCATCTCCTTGTATACNTGCGCAGACGAACTGGGACAACGCAGAAGCTGTAAAAAGCGCTCTGGTTGGTTGTTTGTACCATCTCCTTGTATACTAACTGTCATTAACGACCTGTAAATCCATCTTTACTAATTTCAAAATATTCTAATAAACATCTTGCATAATACAAAGTAAACATTGTACATTTTTAGGGATATGTTAGTGTTCTTTGAATGCTCAAAATATTCTGTTGGCGGTGCATTTTAGCTCACGTCAGTTACAACTTTTTTAACATAAAGTATCACATTGCATGGTTTCGATACTATCGATTTACTCTTTTTTCCTATATCACACATTTCCCAAGGCAATTTGAAACGATTTCCTGTTCTCGTGGATGATTATTATAGCTTTGCGCGATATACTGTATCTATACAATTTCTGTCAACTTAATGTGGGGCCCGTAAAAAAGTACGTAGCATTTTACTGTAACTTCTACCGAAACGAATATTTCATCATCATGAGCGGTGTCAGTATGTCTATAGTGTACCACATCCCAAAAAAACAAAAAAAATGATGCATAGTTACAAAAGTGTCAATTAATAAATACGAAGTATCCGCCTACTTATAAAGTGAAATAACACAGGCCAATAAAAAAATATTTAGTGAAAACTTTTTTAATAAATGCAGCTGAATCTTATGTATTTTTGGGTGCAAGAACCGAATCAGGCATCAGTTTTTTGTAATCACCCACATTTCTCTCACAATATGCGTTTGTATTTAAAAATGCGATGTATGCGATTGTATTCCAAAAAAAATTATTACATACATTTTAAGTGTTTATTTTTTGGTATTTCCTTTCTCTCTTCTCCTTGAAGCTTCTTATGTAGCTTTTTCTCCGATGTGATGCATTTTGTTGTTCTCGGTGAAGTGACCAGCANACCCACATTTCTCTCACAATATGCGTTTGTATTTAAAAATGCGATGTATGCGATTGTATTCCAAAAAAAATTATTACATACATTTTAAGTGTTTATTTTTTGGTATTTCCTTTCTCTCTTCTCCTTGAAGCTTCTTATGTAGCTTTTTCTCCGATGTGATGCATTTTGTTGTTCACGGTGAAGTGACCAGCAGTAATCACTCATCATGCTGACATTACACTGCCCCTGATAAAGTTTCTCCGTCAGTTTGATGACCTGGTGAAACCGTTCCCCCTGCTCTTCACTCACATCACCCAAGTTGTCAGGGAAAAAGTCAAGATGGTTGTGTAAGAAGTGTACTTTAAGGCTCATCAGGCATCCCAGATTTTTGAAGTCATCTATCATATTAGCTACGATAAGCTCATAGTTTGGGTCTTTAATATTGCCCAAAAACTTTGTCACAATTTGCTCAAATGATATCCAAGCCTCCTTTCCCTTTGTAGTCATTTTTGTTTCAAAGTTGGAATCGAACATCACTTTACGAATGTCAGGGCCAACGAAAACCCCTTCTTTCACTTTGGCTCCTAATAAATTAGGAAACTTTTCACATGCATACTTAAAACATTCACCATCTTTAGGCAAAGCTTTTACAAAGTGTTTCATTAAACCTAATTTAATGTGAAGAGGTGGTAGAAGAATTTTTTTCTATCTATTAAAGTTTTATGGAAAATGTTCTTCTTTCCAGGTGTTTGGTTTTTCTTGCAGGCCAATGTTATGTGGACCAGTGTCGATCCCTTGCTCTGCTGTCCCACTCACATATAAAAAATGGAAATTTAGTAAATCGTTTTTGTTGGCCTAGGAGAATGCAAACAACTTTCAAATCTCCACACATCATCGAATCGTGAGCAGGATAGTTAATTTCCTTTAAAATAATGTCTATATTTTCGTAAGTATCCTTCATATGGACTGAAAGAGCCACAGGCAGTGAAGCATAAGTATTACGATTGTGTAAAAGAACAACTTTTAAGATATTTTTAATGAGTCTATAAAAAGCCTCCATTCTTCATTGTTGTACTCAATTCCAAATCCATTCATTAGACCACTAATATCATGGCAGTACACCAAATCCTGTTATTGCTTAAAAAACTTAGCGAACTGTTGATCTCTTGTTGTATATTGATAAATAGATGTTCAAGTGCCAAACAAATGTTTTTCTTTTAGCCTAGAGCCAAGCAATTCAGCTTTCTCTTTAGTCAAACCCAAATCTATTTTACCAAATCATTTAACAATTGAGGTTCTAAATTTTCTGGAGAACATTGGAACTCATCATCATCCGGTTTACCTTCATCAGATATAGTTTCACTGGACTGATAAAGTAAAACGTCATCAATAGCCTGTGATGGCTCAGGGACAGGAAGTCCCGGACCATGACCGACTGGCCGAATAGCTGAAGGAATATTAGGGTAGACAATTACTTTCTTATTTTTGGAGTTATATCCAGTAACATCAATGCTACGAAAATAACAATCGTCTGAATGATTTTTAGGCTCTCTGCATATCATGGGCACTGCAAATCTAAAAGATGTCTTTTCTTTTTTTAACCATTTTCTAAGGTCTTCAAGATAAACATAGAATACCTTGTGTGGAGTCCAAGGTTTTTCTTGATCGCCGAGTTTTATTCCAAAATATGTCAAGTACACTTTTTTAACAAACTTTTTAATTACAAACTCGCCATATATATATATATATATATATGTATATAAACTGTTAGGAAAGTTTTTACAACCACGGTTAGCCATACTTAGAGCACATGGGCAAAAAGGTGAAAAGTGAGGTTGTGTTGACTGAAAGAAAACAAACCGTCGTACCACCACTGCCAACCTAATTTCCTTTAGATTTACTGTATGTTTTAGTATATTAATAATGTATATCAAGTATATAAAATGTATATAAAACATATATATAAATAAAGTATATAAAAATGCACAGATATTAGATAAAAAATTATTTCTCACATNAAATGTATATAAAACATATATATAAATAAAGTATATAAAAATGCACAGATATTAGATAAAAAATTATTTCTCACATTTCGTATATTCAAATGTGAAAAAATGGTGGGTGATATGACTTTTTAATTATTATTTTCGGACTCAGCACACCAAAAAACATAAGAATCTGGCAAAATCATTAAAAAAGTTTTTTATCGTTGGCCTGTGTAATTATTATAATTTGGTTGAATAATAATCTCTCATATATATTTGAAGTCACTGCTATACATAATATTGAACATGATTTATGAACATATCCCTGTGTGAGCATATATGGAGATGTGCAACGCTTGTTACAAAATTAAGGAAAGAGTATATTATTATCTAATTTTGAGAGGCTATTTTTTAAGTTATTATAATACACTTAGGGCGGTCGCCTACCTGACGATTGAGCTGCGCTGTAGCATCTTTGAAATACTAAAAAGTTTCCCCATTGTTTACCTACAAAAAGGAAATTACCCNCGATTGAGCTGCGCTGTAGCATCTTTGAAATACTAAAAAGTTTCCCCATTGTTTACCTACAAAAAGGAAATTACCCCAAGTAAGTTCCGAATGGTGATTTTAAAATATCACTCATGCTATAAATATTACTTTGGAGCCTTTCAACATTGCAAAAGACTTTCTTTATGGCTCTTGTATCCTGAAGCATACTACCTATACAACAGTTAAAATGCGATAGGAGTCTATATTGAACTTTGCTACTGACTTTCAAAGAATAAAATTGTAGGGTCACTGATTAAAGTGCCATACGTATACGTAGCACGACGAGAATACTGCACGCCGAGACACAGTTTGCGCGTAGCGACGATTGCGCGCTTGATGTGCGTGGCAGTGTAGCCCTTATCGCTCCCACGCGTATAGGTCTCAAACACGAAAATACAGTAGTTTCAGATAGGCTGCCTTAAAGTGTGTTCGCAGGAGCAATATGATTAAGTTGTAATCAATTGTACGCATTACCACATTTCCAAAAAATNTGCCTTAAAGTGTGTTCGCAGGAGCAATATGATTAAGTTGTAATCAATTGTACGCATTACCACATTTCCAAAAAATGACCTTCTTAATGCACACATTCGGAAACAAAAAGATTTGCTGTGTCCTAGGACCACCACAACGATAGTCATTATTTAATGGATTTGTTTCATTTGATGGTGTTTTGTTCGACAGCAAACGACAATTTACGTCACTGTGAAATATTGTAGTTTTTCACTTCGCTAGCGGCTTGAGCAAACATCGTAAACAGTTTTTCTTTATAACGTTAATTGCGAAAACATGTTCAAGACTACAAGCATGTGGACCTGCGAACTCAAGAAATGAATTGGTGAAGTCATAATTTATCATTTTATATTACTGCTCCCCACGAGCAGGAAAACTTATTTACTATAGCTGTTAGCCCTAGAAGNGTCATAATTTATCATTTTATATTACTGCTCCCCACGAGCAGGAAAACTTATTTACTATAGCTGTTAGCCCTAGAAGAAACGAAATAATGTCAAGGGTGGATTAAGCTAAGGGGTTAAATAAGCACTCAGAAAGGATACACCAGAAATCCAAAAGACCCACCTTGAATATCATTTGCAAAAAAATTATATATTCTGGGTCTGATAGCTCTGTGATTTGATACGTATCGCAGCAGATTACAGTTTAAATAAAGCCCTGCTTTCACCATGTTCTGTTTTTAATACCATACATGGCTGNTACGTATCGCAGCAGATTACAGTTTAAATAAAGCCCTGCTTTCACCATGTTCTGTTTTTAATACCATACATGGCTGCCCTCATTTCATTTTTGTGTCTACACTCTGCTGTCAAATAAGCTTTCAAAATATTTTTCGTGGAAGCTATTTGCAATACGCGAAAATGTATTTACAGAATGTGTATGGACCGCTTGTGATGCGTAGCGCGAAGGAATTTCTACGTAATATTTCCTCGTCGCTTTTCGGCAATGTATCACCGGGATGAAAACCAGCTCCCGTTCAAATTGTTCCCGCGAACGCAAATATTTACTGTACATAAACTACGCGGTTTCAAAAGTTACGACCAACCGCCCGTATTTCACAGACCGGCTGTTTTAATTGCCAGNCTGTACATAAACTACGCGGTTTCAAAAGTTACGACCAACCGCCCGTATTTCACAGACCGGCTGTTTTAATTGCCAGCTGCTGGTGAAACGGCCTGGAAATCGATGTGCCATCACGAAGTAGATTTAGCGTAAATCAGTTTGACTGGAAGGGCGGTGTCATCTGGTGAATGGCAAAGGAGCATTATCAGAAACGGCTCATTCGGGTGTGCATTGTTGAATGTTTAAACACTTTCCAAAGTGGCGGCGTATGCATGCTCATCTTTAATTGTTTTAACATCACCCTGAGTTTTACGTCAGATGTTAAGCCCAAAACCACTTAAAGGTTAGAGTAATATCTACAGTGGACTCTGTTTTACAAAAAAAACCGCTATTGCAGCCCAATCCGCTTTGCTACTAATGGCCGAGTTTGGCCTTTCGTATTTCGCAACGAAGTAGTTTTCTAAGAAATATCATAAAGTTATGTAACTACGTTTTAAGTACAAATATTTCCCGTTGATCTTGGTTACATTTCTTTTTCATATGAACTCTAAAAAGTTTAATAGTTCCCTGCTGCGCGGAAAGGGATGGCGAAGCGAATAAACTGCAATATTTGTACTGGGATGAATTGGCCTGGTCTTGCAAGCTGGACGAACTCTAAGACGAAACTGTCTTTCTGGATTTCCTTCCCGCAACAACTTAGTTTGTTTATTCTACCGAGCGTCTTTCGTCGCGCTATAGCATTTGTGATTCCTATTCGTGGGATCTTGAGTTCAGTTCCAGTTACAAGCACTGAGGGTGATCTTTTTATTATATTTCCGAACTCCGTGAATGTGGAGTGATTATCAGCGGACCAGAAAATGTATATTTTTCCACGAAGAGTTGATTGTTTTTAAAGGTACTCAGCAAGTTCAAGGTCACCCTACATAGGCAGGATGTGGGAGAACAGAAAATGCCGCTAATATCATAAACATACACGGCCCCCTATAATTTTACCACAATTATATCTTATTCTCATATTGATATTTTTATTTTTTATTTCATGGTTCTCAATATTTTGCTCATTTATTGATAGCAAATTTAGGCCTCAGTTCAGTTTTGCTACTCGTTATGAGTTTTCAATNCTCAGTTCAATTTTGCTACTCGTTATGAGTTTTCAAAATTACGTACATGTACAAATTTTTTATACCATTTTCATGTTAAAAGTTTTCAGTATACAATTTCTTGACTTATGACCAGGCTTTTGAGAGATTTGCCTTACTCCTTGGCATCTATAAATATAAGTTCTACGAATGAAATTTTGCCCTATTTTTGTGTATAATCAAACGAATGTTTGCACTATTTATCTACTGGAACATAAAAACTTTTGTATTCCAAAGAACTTCTAATATTTTATTGTCTTACGTTTCATCATAAAGTTTTACAACTTATAAAACACGTTCTATGTATATGACGTCTTGGGTCTTATGTTCAGGCTCCATCATATACAGTTGTTCATTCATGATATTTTAAGTCTTTATAACTTTTAAACACATTATCCTTTATCCTTGACAGTCAACAGCCTTTTGACACAAGCTTAACAACTATTTTAATTGTATACAGTTTATCTGTAATATCTTACAAGGCTTAAGTGTTTTATTTTTCTTCATGCGATTTAGTATGCAGTAAGCGTTTTACAGAAAATGTTCCTCGTCTCAAAGCTTTACTGTTATACTTACTGCAGTATGTGTAAAATGCAGTTTTTTTTTTAAATTTTTTTAAATATATTTAACTCTCGGTTTCTACTTGGCCCATTATATTTATTACCTTAAATTGACTGCCATATATCTACGTATAAAACTTCAAGTAGCATGACACTGATTAATTACAAGACGTGATGATTAAGTGCTAATTGATCATTCATTATTGTACAACCGACATGATATTCCTTCTCTTCAGAAATTAATTTTGATAAATTAAAAAACGCATTTTCTTTGCTCTCTTTCAGGTAGCGAAACTTTCTGGTGATAAGAACTACAGCCTTGCTTGACACAAATACACCATAGCGTACTGCCAAGTTTTACAGCCAGATGGCCGTCAAACCTCGTGGTATTAAAACGCAGTTAACACCGGCAGTTTGTTGTCTCAACTCGAAGTTTGGCACTACAAAGTTCGCCAACACTTTCAGACGCCTCGCATCGGCGACTGTGGAAACCATCACTCTTCACGTTGGACACTGTAAGACTTTAGAACTCCCTCCATGCGGTCGAGAGATGTTTCTAGCAGTGACCTCCTTCCGTATTTGCGTCCTGGGTGCATATGCGTTGTTCCTGCTAGCGCATACATAGTTTCTTTCACTAACATCAAGGAGACTGTTTCTCAATTACTTGTCACCAAAAGCCACAATGATAACTTTTTTTTATGGATGGGGCCATGTGTAGTGTACTAACCTTTCACCGTGTTTTGTAATACAAAATCAGGAATTAAATATACGTCGTGTAGGCGTAAATGCATATCTTTGTAATAAGTTTGACTTTTCCGTCTGCCTTTACGCCTAGCATAGGGTGTAAAACAGTGCTGTAGGGGTTTGTAAATTCTTTTTATTTTTAATAATTTACCTCGGCTCGGGCCAGACTGAAAACGTTCGCAGGTCACATGTGGCCTCCGAGCCGGCTATTGAGAACCACTGATGTAGGAACCCCGCTGCCCGTTTATACTAGAGCAGATTCGCCGCCGTGGTTTCTGTACTCTAAGCAAGGCTCAAATTTGATAGCCATACGCGCAGAATAAATGCGCCTGTACATTTTCACAATCAATTGTTAACTTCATAGATTTCGGTGGCTCATAACAACGTCTTGAGATCCGATTGGGGTGAAAAGAGGTGAGAATGGAGTAGCGCTGGAATGCAAGGATGGGGGAAACGGGAGATACCCGTGAAATCCCGCCGACCAGCGGCATCATCCTGCACGATTCCCACTTGCGAAAATCCGGAAGTGAACCGACCGGGGATTGAACTAGGTTCCCCTAGATGGCAGGGGAGCGGTCTATCCCCTCGACCACCGCGGCTCCTTCACAATAAGTTCAGAGTAGAATTTGAGTGCCTGTCTTACAGTCACAGGACAATACGAAGATAAACCATTAAAATTAATATTAATACAAAGCATTTTTGGGATTAGACCCTAAAAGGTTTAGAAATAAACGTATCACTTGCTGGTAATCACTTTGTGGATGAACATGTGTGTGTTTTTGTATGCGCGTGAGCATCACTCTATAGAGAAGTTGTAAAGTACGGAAAATATAGATTTCTGATAATAATTAGCCAACTACTGAAGTGATAGCATTTCGTAGAGCAGCTCTGCATAGTAATCGATAGACAAAACAGAATAAAACTAACCTAAAGGTAAAATTCGCACTGTGGAAGAAAGAAACCTCAAAATGTGGGGCTTATAGATTGATATTAATATGATCATACTAAACTTTAATAGGTTTNTGTGGAAGAAAGAAACCTCAAAATGTGGGGCTTATAGATTGATATTAATATGATCATACTAAACTTTAATAGGTTTAAGATGATTAAAATCAAAGTCATTCTTTGTAACGGCTGAGTTTGATAACAGAAAATTATAAGGGATAAACTGAAACTTGCTTTTTTGAAGAAGTTTCTTTGTATATTTTATGGAAATGAATAAAGTTGCTGAATATCTCTTTCTGATGTGATCACGTACCGAAATAAAACATGTTAGTTCCTAATCTTGTGTTTAATCTGCATTAGTAATCAATGTCCNTGTGGAAGAAAGAAACCTCAAAATGTGGGGCTTATAGATTGATATTAATATGATCATACTAAACTTTAATAGGTTTCAGATGACTAAAATCAAAGTCATTCATTGTAACGGCTGAGTTTGATAACAGAAAATTATAAGGGATAAACTGAAACTTGCTTTTTTGAAGAAGTTTCTTTGTATATTTTATGGAAATGAATAAAGTTGCTGAATATCTCTTTTGATGTGATCACGTACCGAAATAAAACATGTTAGTTCCTAATCTTGTGTTTAATCTGCATTAGTAATCAATGTCCANTGATGTGATCACGTACCGAAATAAAACATGTTAGTTCCTAATCTTGTGTTTAATCTGCATTAGTAATCAATGTCCAAATGTCACCAGATACCGCTTTTCTGTCGGTAAAGTTGCCCAGCAGGTGTCACTGTACAAGCGAAAGCACAAATGCGTGAACATCGCGTATTAGTTCATGTCACAATAAGTCAACGGAGAGAGTTGCGTGCATCTGGAAAAATGATGGTTGTAAGGGCTCTTAAATGTAAGCATTACGTAAAAGTGATTTGTCAGAAGTTAAATGTGCCTTGGTCTACCGTTAGCGATGTTTTTGTCAAGTGGAAACGTTATGGTATCCCTGGCCCAAGCGTCGCTCTGGTAAGCCCAAGGACCTAACTCATCGGGACTAGCGAACTCTGATGTGTGTTTTGTGAACAAATCGCCAGACAACTCATGTAAAATACTGTAGAGGTTTATCTGTAGAAACTCTCATACAGAGGACTCTCCGCCTAGAAGTGACAGCGCTTAGTTTTCGTGGTTTTACCGTCACCAGGAATTCACTGATCACATTCACCAATGCCTAATTCTATTTTAAGTTCTTGCAAAAACGCTAGCATTTTATTGTTGAGCCGTTGAATGTCTTATGGAGAGATGAGATGCAGTACATGATCGGGCAAGATGTTCATCTGAGTGTGTTGTGTCAGCAGTACAATTTAGTGGCTGTAGTATATTGGTTTGGGACGGTTTCCCTTGGTTNGATCGGGCAAGATGTTCATCTGAGTGTGTTGTGTCAGCAGTACAATTTAGTGGCTGTAGTATATTGGTTTGGGACGGTTTCCCTTGGTTTATATGTATTTGTTTTATTAGTTTTAATCGATGGATTGAATAACTCTGGCATGTGCCAAACCATTAAGGACGATAATGTGCTCATTGCGCTGTGGCAACAGTTTGGAATAGATTCGTCTGTAATAGCACTAGTATTACCTTGTTCATAAAGATTTCAATTGCGTCTATGAAGACAATCAGGTGGGAGTACTTAACTGGCCAGCTCAAATCCACGACCTGAACCCAACAGAACAAACCTTATTTGGGATGAGGTGGAGCGTAGTTTTAGCGTCATACCCATTCGACCAACATAAACTAATCTCTTCACCCTGCAGCAGGTTTAATTGAAAGGAATGTCACTAATTTAGTAGCAAAAAGAAGTTTCAGCCGACCTAGAAAGATTAACGGTGTAATAATATAAAAGGGAGGTCCGGCACCATTTTAATTACTTGGCTGGTGCCTGTGGAACCCAACATTAGTGGGCATCCGGTGCCTAATGGGCACCCAGAAGATGTAACAGCGGTTTGGTTGATGTTCATGGATTTTCCTGATGACGATCATTCTCTAATACAAAAGCATTATGAAACAAGCAAAACGTATCAAATAAGCTTCATTATGCGTTGCAATTATTGATGTTCAAAATAAATAAAATAGTATAAGTTTTATAATGTGTCCGTTTCTCGCCAAAGACAAAGCTGCAAAATTCAATATTATTTCACCGGGAAATAAATGGAAAGAAATCTCAGTAATAAACATGTTGTGTTATTCTAGCAATATATTTTCAGTAAAATTGTCTGCCATTTTTATTTAAGACGGTTTATTATTAGTTTAATTAATTATTTATTAATAGTTTTTATGACATATACTTGTAGATACATCACATAGAATTCAGGTGCATAGTGAAGTTCGTTTTCTAATTATTTTGAAACATATTGTGCAAACAATTGTGAATTTTCCACAAAAAAACACACACACATACACGTACAGTATATATAAATATTCAAAAGTCAAAGTTTGTATGGGTGTAAATAAGTTTGTGATCTATAAAAATAAACACGGTTTGACGGATGTGAACAAAATTTGTCATGGATGCGCTTCAGCACTCAACATACGATAATGTGTAGGTCAAAAGTGTGTTAAGTACGTAACTTAAAATACTGTGTACGCAAAAATTGTCTCCGGACCCAATTAGACCTGAAACACTAAAATCATGGTTGGGTTATCTCTCATTCACACACAGTTCTACGCCATTCGGCCTATCTAATTTGGCAGGTATACCCTGCAGTATACAACTTAAAATACTGTATAGGATAAAAATGTTGCAANCAACTTAAAATACTGTATAGGATAAAAATGTTGCAAAATATGTTCTGGTAGAATTCCGGGTATTTAAACTAGTATAATATAAAAGTAAGGCATGTCTTCTATAACAGAAAATAACGCACAATTAAAATTAACTTTAATGTGTACAATTTTTGTATTAAAAATATGATTTTTTTTTTAGTGAAAGATGTATTATAGTTTAGAGATCGTTAATTTTCTTTTCATATTTAAATACATCAGTTTCCTCAGCCTCACAGAGAATGGAAGCAATATTTTGCAAAGTTTGAAATATTACATGTTTTTTTTTTATACTGGAAGTTTGTATGACAGGAGTGACTTACTGTCATTTTATTTTTCTGCCCCATGTCTTACCGAATGATAAAGAGAATTTTGTCGTACGTTTTATATAGACCCAAAATTTCTTCCAACTCCCGTCTTTGTATTTTATTCTGGAGCAGTAACAAGGTTGTAGAAAATTTTACCCAGAATAATTTTAAAATTAAATGCAAATATTTTTCCAGCAGTTGACAATATCTGTGATTCTCTGTGTCTTTTCTATTGTGTGAAGTATTTNAATTAAATGCAAATATTTTTCCAGCAGTTGACAATATCTGTGATTCTCTGTGTCTTTTCTATTGTGTGAAGTATTTTGTGTTATATGCAAAACACAGTACTCGGGAATTCATCTACAAGAATCAAAACTACCTCGGATTGATGTCACTTCACTTCTAAGCAATTTTTATGTGTCTATATAATTTAGTGGGGGCTCTTACTCAACTCAGCCTCCTTTAGCGGACTGGGTGCTCCTCTACGAAGTCCCCAAATGTACCAACCAGCCTTGAAACGAAGACGCAAGACTCTGTCACACAGGCGTTTATTTGAACCAACGGCGCAAACAGCTCAGCATGACTCTGTGATGTATGGGTTTCACATGTTGGCTGTGCGGGGAACAGCTGCCTATTCTGTGCGAGTTGGTTACGTTGGCAGCTTTTGCCTTGCGCCATCGCTATACTGTCAGCGTAGTGAGTTCCTGTGTCGTCCGTTTGCTTGGGGCAGAGGTGGACAGCGGGCGAGTGGGCTTGTAGCTTCCGCGGCGAGCGGGTCCGGGACTGTCGTCTTCAGTGCGGGGGTACGAGTCGTGCCTAAGCTTCTGAAGAAAGCGGATTGTGCTCGTCGAGTATGAATCGCCGCGCCGTGTGGGCGTGATGTGATTTATCATCATTCGCGGGAAACGCGCAGTGCACGGTGTGTTTGACGACAAGTACTTCCAGAAGGAAAGGGTACATTCATTTTGAGCCATCGGAAGTCACGAGTAACAGGCGGTGACAGTGATGGGTGTGCACGCTGTAATTGATAGTCGTGGGACTAGCGGCGCGACATAATAAAAAATAAAGGATTTTGCGTTGTATACAGTTAAGTCATGGTCGCGAGCTACAAACTGGTGCTTTGTACAGTTCTCGCAGCGAAGATTTATTTTAATTATTTTAAAGTCCAGACTCCCGTGATGAGTCGCGTTGCTGTTAAAAAAAAGTCTTCCATATTTAATGTATGTTAAATCTGAACTGTTAAACTCGCCATGTGTTTCACTCCGTGGCAGTAGAGTTAAATGTTCCCAGTGTTTGTGCGTGGCCTTGTGTGGTACGTCGAAGTTTTCTTCAATGTTTGGATGAATTTAGCGTGACCAAGCAATGGGCATAGTGCGTCGTGTTTTCACGAAGAATATTGCAGCGCCTCGCCTGGCATTTTTAAGCGACTGGAGTTCGATTTGCAACTGTTTCCCTTGTAACCCGGTGTAATGGGTGAGGTCTGTCTTCTCTTCGCTTCATGTGANTGGAGTTCGATTTGCAACTGTTTCCCTTGTAACCCGGTGTAATGGGTGAGGTCTGTCTTCTCTTCGCTTCATGTGAAAAGGTAACTTCTTTAATTTTGTTGTTTCGAGCTGGCAGCAGTATACCGCGGGATAATATGCTGTTCCCAAAGGTGACTTTTTAAAGTTTTAAATTAATGAAGAGACGTTGTTATAGGAATTCTTAACGTAATGAATTGTATTGTAACACTGGAAATATTGCAATTCATTAAGTATTGATTTCTCAAAAAAGATTGCATGTGGGGTTAAAACTAGGGATTGCAATCCGGAAAATCGGATCCGGTATTCCGGCGGATCCGGCATTACTAAACGTTTACCGGATCCGGTATATTGGTACCGGATCCGGTGAAAGCAATTTTTGGCAAAATAATCGCGCTGTTGAGTAGGTACTTTAAATGCGCGTCGCGTGTGCGTGCGAGTCGTTCGACGCTGAGTCGCCTCACCACGCCGCGCCGCCGCATGCGAAAAGTGGTGAAGCTGTTCAAAAGATCGCCTACCAAAATACGATGTGTATCTGCAAAAGTATGTGAAAGAAGATACAGGTAAAGAATTAAGCCTTACTTTGGATTGCCGCACGCGTTGGAATAGTCTTCTGGCTATGATAGAAATATTTTATAAGCTGAAGGTGTGTATCGATAAAGCTTTAATGGATATAGGATCTGACATATAATTAAGTGACCTTGAATGTTTGAAAATAAAAGACTTGATTGACAGTTTGCAGCCATTTGAATTGGCTGTAGAGGCCCTATGCAAAAGAGATTCGACCCTGTTAACTGCTGAAACAACACTAAAATTTGTTTTAGAGAAGTTGATCACACATGACACGGTGTTAAGTACTGAATTATCTAAAGCACTACGTGCAATGATTAAAGAACGCTGCACTGTAATAACAGGAATATTAATAAACTTACATAATCCAAAGAAATATCATGAAGATACAAACCGAGCTGATGATACATTTATTATGCAAAAGAAAGAAGTCATACAATTAGAAATAAAAATTTTTTAGAAACAGTTATTCAAGATGATAACTCTAACGAAAACGTGGAAGAAATAGTAGAGAAGAACTTAGATTCACCATCACTGAAAAAAGATTTGACATTACAGGAAGAATTACAATTATAAATCCAGCAAGAAACGACGTGTTATACCATACATACTAAAAAAGAGAAAAATTTTGATAAAGTACTAAAAAAGGAAATGACTGCATTTGAAAGTGAAGGAGTTCGAGAAGAGTACTTGTCTGCTATTCATGATTATTTTCTGACAATAAAGCCGTCAAGTGTAGTAGCTGAAAGGGCCTTTTCGGCCGCAGGCTATATTTGTAGCTCTATTAGAAGTCGACTGGCAGATGACACAATTAACACTATTTGTTTTCTACGATCCTTTTTTCTGTCATAAATATAAGAATTAGACTTGTTAGCATTCTCAAATACCTAATTATTGTGATCTGAGTAAATTACGTAAGATAATTATTAGATTTTATAAAGTTACTTACTAAAATTGATCTATCTGTGAAAGTGAAATCTAGGCAGACTGAACCATCCGTTATGTGTCGGCCGGATCAATGGGAATCCAATCGGATCCGGTCGGATTGAAAAAGACGCCGGATTGCAATCCCTAGTTAAAACTTAAGGTAAACTCTTTTCTGACATGTATTCTCGATTATTAATACACAGGGAACTTCCCAAATATGCCACAGAGTTACATTTGTAAATGCACACGTGGGGTTACACTTTATCTGGTTTTATGGAAGGGGATTGATATCCGAAATCAATTTTTAATGATTTGCACTTCATCGTTTAATAAAGCATAAATCATAAACTCAAAGATGAGTCCCATATTTTGGCTGTTTTATTAGCAATAAACGTCTGCCTAAAATATATGTGTGGTTTTACACTTCGAGAATAGACTAAGGCTAATGATAGTGTCTATGTATATAAACCAATTTTTTTTTATGAAAAATCGCCTGCTGAAGTGTGTCGGTAGAGGTCTTAACAGCGAGCTGGTTAGATGGGCCACATATCGAGCTGCCACGCTGTTTCAGCAACCGCTGTCTACCACGATGTTTGCAGAGTTCTTCGAAATGTATGAATACTACATAATTTAGCTGCTGTTCCGGGAAGGCAAGGAAACATTCCCCATTTCATTAATATTAAATTTCGGGAAGTGGTTTTTAGCAGCAAATACGACGAGAAAAACGTGAGACGATCCCTTTCAAGTTTCAACAGAGTATGTGAAGCTAAAATCTTCCAATGTATCCTAGTACACGGGTCTGAAATCAAAACATTCGTACGTTTTGAATTTAATGATTCTAAATACATATGATTTTACACTTAAAACATTGCCTCTTTTTTCATATCCGAAAATAACCATGTGCACTCATGCGCAAAAATTAAGAATAATATTAAAAAGACCTTCAAATTAGCACTAAACAGGACCATGTTACGTTATCGAGCTCTGTGTTCGAGCCGTGTACACGCAGACCGCAATACGATGATGTAAACACGTCCAGTGGCGTATTGATTTTAGTGCCTCAATTACCGGAACATAATGGAGGTGGTGGTGTATGTGTTTCTGAAAAGCAAGTGGTGTCTTTACGAGTAAAATGGCTTAAAGAACCTTATATGGACGGCGAATTGAGGCAGAATTACCACAATGATGTTGCTCAAGCTACGCAATGACCGTCAGGGTATAATTTCCATTGCTTTTAGAAGTTCAAAAATTCTGGAAATTTCAGTAAAGCCTTAAGATGTGGACGTTCAAAGATAACAACGCCAAAATAAGATCGTTATTTGATACCGACTTTCAAACAACGAAACAGAAGCAATCCGACGTACTTCTTCGGGACATGAGAGCAGCCACACAGACGAACATTTTCAAATGTACTGTGCACCAACACTTTCTTCAAGCGAGATTGTACTCCCTGATACCTGCGAGATGTATCCCATTGACCACTGCCAACAACTGCCCGACTAGCGTGGTGCAGAGAACTTCGAGCTCGGTTCACGGAAATGCGGGGCAGTGGACACAGTCATATTAACACAACAGAAGAATGTCATTGGGGAGGTGGCGGAATCTTGGTCTTGGGTGCATTCCAAGAAAATTCCCGTATATTTACTACACCAGTGTATACGTAAAGTGAGGAAACGCGAATGGTAGAGCGAGTTCCTACATTTGCTTACAAAATAGTGAATACGTTAGAAAGTTACAACTTTATATTGTGGTGATGCCAAAAGTTCCGATATTTACCACCTGATATGTTGTATTATTTCCTTACGATGTATAGATTTAAAACTGCCATTGCACTTTAAAAAGTGTACCAAACTTTAGGAAGTGTATCAAATATTTATTTTACAGTGTAGCATCATGTGTTTACGTACACCCATCAATCTTTTTTGACAGTGCTTCTGCAACAGGTCATGTGAACAGAGATGTTAATCTCCAATTACTGAAGACTATCTTTGACGACAATGTCAGTCTATAAAGAGCTACACTAGTGGATGACCAACTGAAAACCAAGGACATCACAAATTGGGTTGGTTGGCCAAACCCCCTCCCTCTCCCTTTACACCATCATGGTCCCTATCGAGCATAAATTGCGCTACGAATATCATTAAATGTTATGTTACTGCCATACTTAATGGGTTTATAGCTTTTTCTGTATGAAATTTAAGACCTTTTTATAGGAATCTTATGTTTTTTTAGTAGGGTTTTTACAAATCTTTTTTGAAGGTACTGAGAAATAAATGATTATGAAATTATCTTCGAAATGTGCGACATTCACCTGCTATTTTTTGGCATACATTTTAACGTAAAGATGGAACTTGTATAATTATGAGAAATATTTGATTCACATACTATTTATAAACGTTATCCTTTCTAAATATAAAAATATAATTCGGAACATCCCCACGTTCTCTATAGCACACGCTTTCGGGGGCGAACAATGCCTATGTAACTCGAAGCATTTTTCACCACTTTAAACAGAAAGTTATTTTTAATGTGGAAAGTAACATTTCTTACACCTGTACCTTCGAACATAAAAAAGTAGTCAAAAGCATATTTAATAGACGGCAGTGGTATGTGGTGAAGAGTTGCAAGATAAGCAGGAACCAGTAACCAGAGTGGAGCCGGAAGAAACTCAATGTATTGCGACCACTCACGAGAGAGCGGCGATGCACACATTAGATACGTGCTGTGACGTCAAATGCACTACTGCCTTGCAATAGTTCGCCTCACGCCACTGATAGACGGTGGTACTTCAAACACACCAACATAACCAAAACATGACAACATAACCAAAACATGAACAGTCGCAGGAAACGATACTTTACGCGCTAACTTGGTAAGTGATTAATTAAAATGCTCAGCTTGAGAACTTTTTTAAAACTTAAATTAAATATTAAAATCCCACGCCATAAAAATTTGTTTTCTATTTTTGTTATCTTGCAATTTTTGGTTTTGAAATAAAAATTTTATAACAAGCAATTAAAAAAAAAATTTAAGAAGTCTAGTCAATTTACGATTACTTCCAACTTTTCTTAACTAAGTCTAGAATTTTAACATCAAAGGGATAATTCACCGCATTCGTGCGCACTCATTTTAATAATACTTTAATAATATTCATACTGGGCACTACCAACATACCTATTTTCTCCCTGTTCCTATTGACATTAATTATAAATGAAATATTATAAATTGTAGAGAGAATATAAAAGTNCAACAACTGCCCGACTAGCGTGGTGCAGAGAACTTCGAGCTCGGTTCACGGAAATGCGGGGCAGTGGACACAGTCATATTAACACAACAGAAGAATGTCATTGGGGAGGTGGCGGAATCTTGGTCTTGGGTGCATTCCAAGAAAATTCCCGTATATTTACTACACCAGTGTATACGTAAAGTGAGGAAACGCGAATGGTAGAGCGAGTTCCTACATTTGCTTACAAAATAGTGAATACGTTAGAAAGTTACAACTTTATATTGTGGTGATGCCAAAAGTTCCNGTTCCTACATTTGCTTACAAAATAGTGAATACGTTAGAAAGTTACAACTTTATATTGTGGTGATGCCAAAAGTTCCTATATTTGCCACCTGATATGTTGTATTATTTCCTTACGATGTATAGATTTAAAACTGCCATTGCACTTTAAAAAGTGTACCAAACTTTAGGAAGTGTATCAAATATTTATTTTACAGTGTGGCATCATGTGTTTACGTACACCCATCAATCTTTTTTGACAGTGCTTCTGCAACAGGTCATGTGAACAGAGATGTTAATCTCCAATTACTGAAGACTATCTTTGACGACAATGTCAGTCTATAAAGAGCTACACTAGTGGATGACCAACTGAAAACCAAGGACATCACAAATTGGGTTGGTTGGCCAAACCCCCTCCCTCTCCCTTTACACCATCATGGTCCCTATCGAGCATAAATTGCGCTAGGAATATCATTAAATGTTATGTTACTGCCATACTTAATGGGTTTATAGCTTTTTCTGTATGAAATTTAAGACCTTTTTTATAGGAATCTTATGTTTTTTTTAGTAGGGTTTTTACAAATCTTTTTTGAAGGTACTGAGAAATAAATGATTATGAAATTATCTTCGAAATGTGCGACATTCACCTGCTATTTTTTGGCATACATTTTAACGTAAAGATGGAACTTGTATAATTATGATAAATATTTGATTCACATACTATTTATAAACGTTATCCTTTCTAAATATAAAAATATAATTCGGAACATCTCCACGTTCTCTATAGCACACGCATTCGGGGGCGAACAATGCCTATGTAACTCGAAGCATTTTTCACCACTTTAAACATAAAGTTATTTTTAATGTGGAAAGTAACATTTCTTACACCTGTACCTTCGAACATAAAAAAGTAGTCAAAAGCATATTTAATAGACGGCAGTGGTATGTGGTGAAGAGTTGCAAGATAAGCAGGAACCAGTAACCAGAGTGGAGCCGGAAGAAACTCAATGTATTGCGACCACTCACGAGAGAGCGGCGATGCACACATTAGATACGTGCTGTGACGTCAAATGCACTACTGCCTTGCAATAGTTCGCCTCACGCCACTGATAGACGGTGGTACTTCAAACACACCAACATAACCAAAACATGACAACATAACCAAAACATGAACAGTCGCAGGAAACGATACTTTACGCGCTAACTTGGTAAGTGATTAATTAAAATGCTCAGCGTGAAAACTTTTTTAAAACTTAAATTTAATATTAAAATCCCACGCCATAAAAATTTATTTTCTATTTTTGATATCTTGCAATTTTTGGTTTTGAAATAAAATTTTTATAACAAGCAATTAAAAAAAAAAATTTAAGAAGTCTAGTCAATTTACGATTACTTCCAACTTTTCTTAACTAAGTCTAGAATTTTAACATCAAAGGGATAATTCACCGTATTCGTGCGCACTCATTTTAATAATACTTTAATAATATTCATACTGGGCACTACCAAAATACCTATTTTCTCCCTGTTCCTATTGACATTAATTATAAATGAAATATTATAAATTGTAGAGAGAATATAAAAGTAAAAGTTAAGTTTAACCAAATAATAAGGTACTTAAGTTAACAGACGTATACAACTCTTGTGATACGTGACATAGACCTATATAGGAATAAAATCGTGATACGTGACATATTTAGAAAACAACCAAACACGTAATACGTGGTGTGATTTTTCAAAGGTTTGCTTCAAAAAGTGTGAAGATAACGCGAATAGATTGCAGTAAATTTGCGGAAAGTTCTGCGAATTGACATAAAGCGGGGTGAAAGGTACGGGAAATCCGTTCCAGAGAAAATGTGATGTCCGTAATTTTTTAACGAGTTAGGGATACAATTCCAGCTGCATTTTTGAGTAATTTGGCGGGTGTATTATTTTCCTAAACGTGCGGCGTTAGTCGAGGCGTAGGGAGGGTGCGAGCGCGAGGGCACGCAGCCAGCTGCGGCGACNGTTTTCCTAAACGTGCGGCGTTAGTCGAGGCGTAGGGAGGGTGCGAGCGCGAGGGCACGCAGCCAGCTGCGGCGACACCCGGATCAAGGCTTCATATCGAAATGATAGCCGGCGACGCGACGCGCCCGATAAGCGCTCGCAAATATTGGCGCTGGCCGCCGCCGTCACCGCCTGCCAAACACACCGCGCACTCAACCAACTACAGTCCATTCACATTCACTTCCAACTCCTGTGGACCACTATTCAACTTCCACTTACACCATATTTCCCCCAATCATTCAAACAAAACTTAACTAAGTCTACAATTAAAAATCCTGGCACAATAGGCGGTTGGTGTTTGGAGGTTGGTGTTGGTAGCAGTGTAAGTACAGGGCGATACATGTGAGATGGCACAATAGGTGGATGGTGTTTGGTGGTTGGTTTTGATGGTTGCTGGATGGTCCTTAAATCATTTCAACTCGCGGCTGATGGTTGGTGTTGCAATGAGTTAGAATAAATTAATTTTTTTTAACACTAGCTGACCAATTTGAGAGCGTTCTCTAGTTTCTGAACGAGTGACAGTGAAAAAGCTTATGAAATGTTGAGAAATAATCGTGAAAATAAAAATGTTTTTCTCGAGCTCATAAAACATGTTGTTAGTAAGTAACCAGCAACAATTGTTATTAAAACTTTAATGTGTAAGAACATAGAAGTTAAAGCAAACTATGCGAATTTATTTTATTTGCAGGCTTTTTTGAGGCAATTGCATCAATGCAAGCAAATTGGAGTTAGATGTGTGAATATTATTATTTTTAAGATGCAGTGCTCTGGATTTTTAGCATTAAGAAGAAAATAACAATGTTTTTAAAACGGCTTATTTAAGCGTCCTTTATGTAAGGAAGTTAACATCTTAGAAATTAAAGTCTCGTCCGCTTAGTTATACACATTCAGATNCTTAAGCGTCCTTTATGTAAGGAAGTTAACATCTTAGAAATTAAAGTCTCGTCCGCTTAGTTATACACATTCAGATTCCAAGAATAGCCAATTAAAACAATTGGTTCGTCTTTCTTAAGATTTTAATGCTATCGATTGACACAACCGCGAAACCATTTACGCCAACGCCAACTCTGACTATTGTGCCACGGAACTTACTGCACACCAACCGAACACCACCAACACCAACAACCACGAACAACCACCTTCACCACAAACCGCCTATTGTGCCGGGTCTTTACACCAGAGGGAGAACGCACCGCATTCGTTCGCACTCACGGTAATCATAATTTTCATAAGAACTATTTATTACTGGGCATTACCAACAAAACTATTTGCTCGCTGTCCTTATTCATATGAATAAATGAAATACTATATATTTTAAATTAAATAAAANTACCAACAAAACTATTTGCTCGCTGTCCTTATTCATATGAATAAATGAAATACTATATATTTTAAATTAAATAAAATTAAACTTTCAATTGAACCAAAATAGGCACACCTTTATGTTAATACAAGTACTAAAAGTTTGTGATATTTGAAATATTTACGGAACAATCAAACACATAGGCCCTTACGTGGGGTGCTTTTTCAGAAGTTTGGTTTAGAACGTGGGAAGAAACCACAAAGATACTACACCATCAACAAATTATGATCCACGCGCTTTTATTCACAGCTTGCAAATGAGTACGAACGTGGTNGCAAAGATACTACACCATCAACAAATTATGATCCACGCGCTTTTATTCACAGCTTGCAAATGAGTACGAACGTGGTGAGGCAGAAAGACATAGGCCCAAATCCAAATATTAGGAAAATCCATAAATCTAAAGGAAAACCCTTNCGAACGTGGTGAGGCAGAAAGACATAGGCCCAAATCCAAATATTAGGAAAATCCATAAATCTAAAGGAAAACCCTTTAAAGTCTATTCGTGGTTTCTTCTCACTTTTTCAACCATAGCTTTGAAAAACCACCCCATGTATGGCGTTCTTGGTTGTCTCCTAAAAATACCATGCAAGACCAGCTTTTTTACATTTGTGTTAATATAAAACGTCTTATGATTGGTAAATTTAACTTTTAATATTATTTTATAAATGAATTATTTTATTTTATTTACAATTTATATGAATAACAACAGGGAAAAAAACAGACGCAATGGTAATGTCTGGTGAGAAATAGTTCACATGCAAAATATTATTACACTGAAAACACACTAACGCGGTGCGTTGTCCTTTTGGTGTAATTTTCCGAACTTAGTTAACCTTTGTTTGTACGAGGCGGAGGAAATCCTGGAAGTAGAACTTCAGCAGGGCTTTATAAAAGTTTGAAGTAACCGTGTATGGACTATATGCCAACGTTGTCCAAAATAGGTAGGTACAATTGTGAGTTGNCTATAAAAGTTTGAAGTAACCGTGTATGGACTATATGCCAACGTTGTCCAAAATAGGTAGGTACAATTGTGAGTTGTGACGGTGGAAAATCATGCGTAGTCTAACTAATAGCTCGACCAAAAAAAAAAAAAAACTAAAAATTACTCAATAAATTATGCAGCACGGACAATTTTTCCGAATGCCAAACAGCCAGCCAGATGGCGCAGGGGTACCCTAATACACTGGACTCGTATTCAGGATAACCTATGTTCGATTCGCGGTTCAACGATCCTGGTTTATGGCTTTGCAAAACAGCTTCTCGCAAAAACGGTTCAAAGATGTCTTTTCTTGGGACGTAAGTCAATGTGGAACATGATACTTGAAATTGGCGTGTCGCTGAAATTTGATCTAGAAGAATGAAAGAGTGGAGAGTGTGGAGAACTTAGGACAGCTCTAAATATTTACGTCATTAGAGACTATGATGGTGAAGTGAGGTGAGTATGTAGCAGCACCGAAATGCAAGGGCGGGGAAACGGGAGATCCACTAGAAAACCCGTCGACCAGTGGCATTGTCCGGCTCGATTGCCACGTGTGAACATTAAGGGGGCGACACCGCCAATAATCTAACTAGGTTCGCCTTGGTGAGAAGTGAGAAGTCTAATCACTATACCACCTCGGCGCCCTGGTGGAATAGGGGACACGTGTTATCGGGTGATCACTGTATGACTAAGCACCTTGCCCCTTGTAAATGCGGGGCGTTTACAGTACCAACAGGCAGGCTCGATGTATTTGTGTTACGTACATGGATATAAACTCTCTTTGACCCATGGAAATCAGTACGTTAAGTTTTAAGGTTTTTTATAACCAAACTGCTTTCGTTTTATTTTTAGCGCAGTGGGTTTCCGAACACGGATTTCTATTTAAAACATTATCTACTACTTATAAAGGTGCTGGGAGTTTGTAATAAGAATTTCGAAAGAGCTTGTTATATTTTAGGCATGCAAAATATTATCCATAAACAACATATATGCGGCTATAGATACGAGAACCGCGTACTAACATTAGCAAAACACTCATATAATTAAAGTTAAACCAATATGAAACTATGATAAAACAAAAACTTATTTATCTCAAAATATGTTTCGTGCTACTTACATCCATTGCATGAAGATTCCTTAGACGCTAGTATCAAATAAGAATAGCCTTGTACCATGTATGGCAGGTTTTTGACGTCACATGACTCTTTTAAGCATGCACTTAATATTTCATTGACAAATGAATGCAGTAAATCTTACCCACAAGTTAAAATTGGACCGTATCATTTTTTAATGAATATTAATAATTCATATTATCGCAATTAACAGAATCGTAGTGGCTACTCGACATACACTTTCTTGGCTTACAGCTATAAAACTGGAATTTTCGTGGTGTCCAATAAATTGTAAAACAAAAACTATTTTTAATGTAGAACGAATAATTAAAATGTAACTATTTATTTGAGTTCGAGGTGTGTGTGCATTAAAAATTACTTTGGACGTACGGCAATCTCCCGGAAAAGCTTAAATGTTGTAGCCAAGTAATTTGTAGCTCAGAAAGTAGAATATAATACGTTTGTGCTTCCAGTATTTTAAAAAGATATAAACGAATCAAGAAAATATTTACGTTGCTTACATTATAGTAGTTCAGGTTTTTCCCTTCGATGATTTTGTTGAATAGAGAAGAGAAAATAATATATTTAAAAAAAATTGTTATGCAAATATTAGAAAGAAGACGTATTCTAAGTTCTTTAAGATGTGTCATCCCAATGTGGTTACTGTAATTTTTACTTCATTTATCTGTCTTGAGAAAGAAGCGACAAGAAATTTAGTTTTCATTTTTGAGCTATTTTCAAAGCCTTGAAATAACATTTGGAATACTAATTTTTCTCGTGTTCTAAAGTGTCGTTCATAATAAAGAATTAAATGGGAACTGTAAACATATGTTCATTCAATTATAATTAGTATTTCGCTCACAACTCAATCAACTACAGTTTTTGTGGACTATAACTGACAGGACCATGGATACGTTGGTTTCTGAAGGTGACGTAAAAAGCAAGTCTTTGTGGCGATTTACGCATACATTTTGTATGCTGAAGTATTAGACAACAATTAAATACGATTACGTGTGGATCTACACATATTTACACACATGTGAAGTTGCAATGCATGCGTGGCATCTTTAACAATTACTTGTCCTAAGCTAACGTTTTGGCAGTCAGATGTTCCATAATAAATAATGCGACCAATAAACGTCCTGGATAGGGCGAAATTTAATCTGGGAAAATAGTCATCTCAGAATATAAATCACCAGGTGTTATTGCTGGTCCATCTCAATTATGTCCAACCAGGGGTTTGAAAATGTTTCATGCAACAAGTATCATAGCCACGGGCAACTGCCATTTATTAATAAGATATTTCAACAGAGTATAATTAATTCATTGTACTTTAACTGCCAGTCAGGACACAAAGAACACAACACACAGGTAATTTAAAGCTTATGTTGCACTAACGTTGATAACGGTGGTATAGACAATTCATACAAACNGAACACAACACACAGGTAATTTAAAGCTTATGTTGCACTAACGTTGATAACGGTGGTATAGACAATTCATACAAACTATTTACTGCTGAGAGTTTAGGCGGTTTTAAGCCTACAGTTGGACAGTTTGTGAACCATATCTGATATTTCCGACCTAGGTGCACATAAACATAGGTTCGTTGTAATTGTTGCCACGTGAATTTCCGGACAGCATTTATAATTTTTTTAGCTCTATCCGGCCGTATCATATTNGAACACAACACACAGGTAATTTAAAGCTTATGTTGCACTAACGTTGATAACGGTGGTATAGACAATTCATACAAACGATTTACTGCTGAGAGTTTAGGCGGTTTTAAGCCTACAGTTGGACAGTTTGTGAACCATATCTGATATTTCCGACCTAGGTGCACATAAACATAGGCTCGTTGTAATTGTTGCCACGTGAATTTCCGGACAGCATTTATAATTTTTTTAGCTCTATCCGGCCGTATCATATTTCTTTACTTGCTGAAAGCTTAGCGTGAAATACTACCTGTTGTTATAAACGAAAGTTTATTCTAATATTTGCTGCTGTAACTAAAGACCAAAAACACTCCATACTCTACCAAGTACGTAAGAAACAGTTGAATTTCAATCATGGAGCCATTTGGTAAAACCCGGATGGCGTGAACGCACGATCACTATTTATGTAAAAGTGTTCATGCAAAACGAAAGAAATCTGCGTGCAGTAGTGTCGGGAACACAGTAAAGGGTTTTACGTAAACACGCCTGTATTCGCGGGTAATATTATAGTTTTTTTTTGTGTGGTGGGAGAAGGAAAAGTGGAAGTAAAAAAAAATTACGGGATTGATACTTGGTTATTATAGTTTATCGGCATATCAAGACAAGATCTTTCATTTGGCACCAAAATCAACGCTCTAGCCCATCGGAGTTACGAGATATATTGATTGGAAATTTTCGTCCACTGCCCAAAATTGCCGACAGACACCGCGGGCCTCAACAGACGTCTCACGCACTCATGGCGCCAACTCAATGTCGTGCTCGCATTGCAGCCATATACCTGATCAGTAGAATGATTATCTGCGTCCGGGGACAATGTATTTTAAATGCGACAAAACTGGCACCTGGCACCGGCGCCGGCCGATCGCCATGTTGTGACGTCCCCCAACCGCCATGTTAGAGCCGGGGAAAATTTTACCTTGACATTTGACCTTGAAACTAAATATTCTAGAAATTTGCAAAATAATTGCAAAATAACCCCCTGAAATTAAAATAAATTGAAACAAATATTTATATATATTTTTTTTTTTTAATATGTACGTGTTGGAGGTCCGGGATTCGGTGACAGATGGATCGACCAAGCTCCCGACACGACCGGCCCTCGCCAGGTAAACCTGTGTCCATATCGTCAGCAAAGTTAGATGTCGGTGACCTCGACCTTTAACCTTAACCCCAATGACCTTGAAGCCAATTTTTTTTTAAAAACCTTGGCATTTAACCCAAGATCCATTACTCAAGACACGATACCCATGGCCCATGACCGATGGTTCATGACCCACGACCCATTGCCCATGACCCATTCACACAAAACCCATTGAACCAAGACCTTTGACACAAAATATTCTTAAAATATATAAAAATTGTAAAATTAGTAACAATAAGTAATTGAAAAAAAATTTACATTAATAAATGTGTAAAAAAACTTACTTTTCCAGCGGATTCCTTAGCACCACGGCCAGCAGACGACTGACCATCTCCAACGTTTCTCATTGGTTAATTAGTCGACAGCTCTCCATCCCCTCACCTTTGCTCATTCTGTCGAATGCACACCACCCACCATACAAATTTTTTCTTTTGTAATTTGTTTACGTTTTCATCACAAAGGTGATGCTAGTGTATTAATTATCGATTTCAAGAGCTGTCGATTTAGCCACCTTGTTGGTTGTCGCCCTTGCACTTGACCCCAATTACATAGAACACGAAAAATCGAGAAAAATCACAGTTCATACAATTGACCATTACTAACTGGTGACAACAAGGACCCATACTTACTATCCATACTAGAAAATGACTGACTCCACATAAGACTAACTCCGCCCAAGACTGGTTCCTGGCGAGAGTGACTGAGTACAAGACTAGCTCCTGACAAGATCAGTTCCTGCAAAACNCCATTGAACCAAGACCTTTGACACAAAATATTCTTAAAATATATAAAAATTGTAAAATTAGTAACAATAAGTAATTTAAAAAATATTTACATTAATAAATGTGTAAAAAAAACTTACTTTTCCAGCGGATTCCTTAGCACCACGTCCAGCAGACGACTGACCATCTCCAATGTTTCTCATTGGTTAATTAGTCGACAGCTCTCCATCCCCTCACCTTTGCTCATTCTGTCGAATGCACACCACCCACCATACAAATTTTTTCTTTTGTAATTTGTTTACGTTTTCATCACAAAGGTGATGCTAGTGTATTAATTATCGATTTCAAGAGCTGTCGATTTAGCCACCTTGTTGGTTGTCACCCTTGCACTTGACCCCAATTACATAGAACACGAAAAATCGAGAAAAATCACAGTTCATACAATTGACCATTACTAACTGGTGACAACAAGGACCCATACTTACTATCCATACTAGAAAATGACTGACTCCACATAAGACTAAGTCCGCCCAAGACTGGTTCCTGGCGAGAGTGACTGAGTACAAGACTAGCTCCTGACAAGATCAGTTCCTGCAAAACTGATTAGAATAACCTACAAGACCAAACTGTCATACCACATACCTATATAAACGATGATGGTTAATTTCGAAAAAAAATCTCTAGTTAAAGTCTCATAGCAAACCTCTTAGCAGAAAATTTTCTCAGAATCTTCTCAAAATATATCTACCATAGCTGACCATACCAAAGGCCCATACTAACTTACCAAGCCAACTAACCAGACCAACTGAACAAGCAAACCAACTAGTTGCGAAACAATCGTCAAAAATATTACCCTCATTTCATTCGTTCGTCATATAGAACTAGGTAGATTTTAAACGACACGAGTTAGGCATAAAACTTCAAATCGAACTATAGCCCTGCTACTGCATGCACTAATATAATTTGATATAAAACAGACTCTTTATTTATTGTTTACGCCACTAAATTAATGAGTATTTCAGAGAAGAAGAAGGGACTGTATTGTAAACTGTACACATATTTACTTTTTATAGTTATTCCATCTTTCTAATTATTTTGTAAATTCGATATTAACATTTCTCAGAAGTTTGTAGATCATGGATAGTTGCCAACCGTCTCATGCGATATATCCCCATCTCTTCAATTTACTAACTATTGGAGATATCTAAAACAATGCGCGAGAAATACCCACGTTTTTGAAAGTCAATCAATTATTTAAGTCTATCAACAAGTGCATTCGGGTCTTCGGGAAATATGTAGCCAGTATTCTTGGCGTCTTCTGCCCTCTTCGTGTCACTCATTGCCACAAATGTGTTGGAGGGGCGTGTCAGTACATCGAGAAAATCGCCATCATCGTCTTAAACATTATCACTGTCTTTATGTTAATTTTCTTTTATGATGTATTCACGATCGTCTTCAATTCCTGTTGCATCTTCAATATCAAGTTTACTTTTCTTTGTAGGAGTCACATGGTAATCGTCAGTATTTATAGTTGACAATCGTTTATTTTGAAGTTCGGCGACTTCACGCGAACGCCTTGCAAGTGTACATTCCACACATACTTACTCTATCGTGAATTGTAGGTCTCTCATTCCGTCATTATCATAAACTGTTTCATCACATTCGTTTGCGGAAAAAGTACCCATCGATGTAGCAGGAGTATTGACAATATCACTTGCTGGCTCCCAGTAGACGAACCCCTGCAGATCTTGATGTGTTCTTTCATTTTATCACCGTACATAAACAGCATGTGGCCATTGTCGAAATTCTTCATCATGCGAGTTCCCTCGTCATCTGCAAACATTTTATGTAGTGTATTAACAGGATGTAACGAAGTCATCACATGCTGTTTCTCAGTGGGAGAAAAAACACTACATTTGTCAGCCTTTATGTGTTTATTTAAGTTATAATGTTGAGTGAACTGCCTAGGACAGTTCTTGCAGCTAAAATAGCACGAGATGGATTCTTCAAGCAATCACTCTTCTCATGTCGCCTCACATTGCAACTTTTATTGAAGGACTTGGCACAGTAGCCGCATTGTTTTCCATGTAATTTGTGGGCAGTTGTTGAAGGTATACATGTAGTCGTACATGATTTCACATCGTCAGTGGCTTCCATCATCTTCAAACATACATGAATTCATACCCTTTACACCTGCTGGCTGACTGCTGACTGACTCACACAATTATAGCCTGAAACTTATCTGTTTGGGCGTAATACTGGACTCTGTAGTCTGGGCTTGAAGGTCACTTTTCTTTTATAGAGAGTGAAAATGTTTGTCTCTTTGGTTTCTCTCAATACATTTCATTACCGTCAGTTTTAGCCTCATACAATGTAATTTTATACAATTACGAAAGATACATTGATTATATAACTCATATTTTCCGTGATAAATATACCAATTAGTCTAATCAATTTCTGTAGTCATATACATATTTTGCTAATATACCTGAAGTCATTATATGTAATGACAATATTCCCTAATTAAGAATACCGCAGATAAAATTTAAAATATACAAGTATATAATGGGAAATGTTGAAGTTATGAAAGTTTCAGTGAAACGTATTTATAGGTAATAAATTATACGGCATAAAATATAGGTAATTCACATTTTAGCTGCATACGATGTTATCAAGATAATACAAATACTATGACAGAACACAGGACGGCGGTGGCACAGTGGCCAAAGCGCTTTCCTCCCACCTAGACGAACCGGGCTCGATTCCCGGAGCAGTAATCCCTATTTTCGCACGTGGTAATCGTGCCAGACAATGCCGCTGATCAGCGGGTTTTTTTTCTCGATGATCTACCGTGTCTCACGCCCTTGTATTCCATCACTTCTATTCACCCTCATCGGCTCTCAAGACTCGTCAAGTTTAAGTTTATATGACAGAAGAATTACCAAATAATATTAATACAAATGAATGCGGAATAATAAATTTTGATATATCATCGAATCCTGGTACTCATAGGGTTTTTTACTATAAAATTAATAACGATATTTATTATTCCGATTCATTTGGTAGAAATATTCCTATAGAGTTAATTAATTAGCTCAAAAAAAGCCACTGAAACGTCTTCACTCCACTTCACTACAAAATAAATAATTCTCTATATCCTATCAAAGTCTAATGATCATACTTTTGTTTGTTATATTTTGTTTGCTGTGGTTTATGCCAAAAAACTATTCGATGGTGCCTTACAGTATTAATTTTCCCAATGTTGTTATTAATACACTTTTTGCGTATAAATTCTGCTAATTCAAGTTTGCCATGCTACTGATTACAAATATTGCGTTCTGTATGTAACAATATCTTAGTTAGGTCCAAAATCAAAATCTGAGGAAAGTCTTTTCTATTTGTCAAGCACTGAAAAAAAAAACTTTTAGTGCCTATATAAAAAAATATAGCTTAGAAGCATCAATGAAAGAGAAAAAATGAATATACGCGTAATAAGATATTATAATTTAGTTCTAAAATTTTTCTAATTTTGTATATACACAAACATTGCATACATGCCTAAACGTATATTTGCATATCTTGGGGAGGTACAGTAATGTCAGCATCTAATTTCAATGTTATTTTTTTTTTACTTTTATTGGTTACTTGATATAAAAGTGTTTTTTTAAATTGTGATTTCCTCCAGGAAAGAGCGAAGGCCAAGCTTATTCATGGGTAATAGAAATTGTAGGCAGCCTATCACAAACAGTGTATTTTGGAACGGCTCGGTTACGAAAACACATGCAGGAGAAGGGAACTTCAGTAAGGAAATTCCCACGAACTTCCAACGAGCTCTGAAACGGGAGCATGTGTTTGAAGAGAGTGGACTGCATCATTTATATAGACAGAGCATATTTATCATTGGTTCAGTGAAAACAAGTGAAGGGAAGCGTATGAGAACACGTATGTACGTGCAGCTACTGATATTAGTGTGGGAAATCAGTTGGCTGCTAGTGAACGTTTGTTACATAAAACCACTACGTCACACAAACATTCCGAAAGTTGGTTTTCATTCTCGATTTTTCTTCATTTTCCTTTGGCGGGAGGAGACTTTGGATAAGGCGGTATAGTTACCAAAATTTAGAAACAAAGATGTTGGTACTCAGTTTTCTTTGTATGTTGGTGAGTGGATAAGTACTGTGAGTTTGGCGACGGCTGGTAAAGGATGGTGAAACGTGAAAAATAAAATGATCGCCATCACATTGGAATAAGGGAGATGAGGTTCCATTATTACTTCGCTCCTCAAATCTTGCATTATATCATTGCTGCACTCGTCGTTTGAGATTGACTTACAAATTGGCAGTCAGAGGATCTTGCGAGTCAAGGAAAAGGAGGTAAGCACATTTTACTGCTGTTATTTTCAATATGATTTGGTCCTACTGGAGTATTTTTTGAAGAATGCTTTGCAGGAACTCGGATCTTATCGTCTTTAAACTGTTGTTTACATGGAGTGCACTAGCATGTGTGGCACGGCCGTAGAAAGAGGTGACTTGAATAAATACTCGACACTACAGCAAATCTTACACTGGTGCTATATGCCTTCTACAAATATACTCTTTACGACATCAACCGAAAATACGACAGTCTGTCAGTCGCCACGCTACTCACATTGTTCGATGGGCAATTACAATGTGGCTTTCCAACTCTGACAATTAATAAGCAGTCTTGTGAGAGGCTGATAAGCATGCAACCAAGGACTACATATAACGGCGACAGGTTAATGCAGAAGGCGTTGGACGATGTGTTATAGATCGCCAATGCTGCACTAAACGCTTATGACGGAGATCAGTCACCTGAAAGCAATCTGATAAAACGACGGTTTCCTCTCGGAACGGTCTGTTTCGGACTTTCAGAATATTCTTTCTATGAGGTACGTACTTCTTCTGTGTCGTTTAAATACAAGCCATCCGCAAACGTTATTTCTTGCAACATTAAACACCCTAGCAGTTATTTTCCGGAACGTCTTACTAGAACTTGTAAAGCAAATGCAATTTATGAGTAGTAGGAAAATAGCTGCACTGCGCCACCTGGCGTCCTGGGAGGAAGGGGGGGGGGTGTACAAGGGACAAGCTGGCGGCCATCTTGAATGACGTCACGAGTCAACCTAATGCTCTGTAATTCCTCGCCAGCAGCGGCCATCTAGGATTTACGCTCCCGCTCTCTCATTACTCGCCAACAGCGCTCACTTTGGTCTCTTATTCTTGCTCTTGCATTCCATATGATTGGTTTTCTCAGAGCCCTCTCAATATCCTTCATTTTCTCATTCCTGACTTGTCCCCACTTCATGCTCTTGCATTCCGTGTAGGTGATATTCTCATGCTCTTGTATTATGTTTGGGTGGTTTTCTCAGAGTCCTCCCGATCTCCTTTTTTATATCATCCCTTCCTTCTCCCAAAGTCACACTCTTGCATTTGTTATTCCTGGCAAATGGTGACCTTCTTGCATGNTAATTTTCTCATTCCTGACTTGTCCCCACTTCATGCTCTTGCATTCCGTGTAGGTGATATTCTCATGCTCTTGTATTATGTTTGGGTGGTTTTCTCAGAGTCCTCCCGATCTCCTTTATTATATCATCCCTTCCTTCTCCCAAAGTCACACTCTTGCATTTGTTATTCCTGGCAAATGGTGACCTTCTTGCATGTCACTACTTCATACTCTGCATTCCATGTGGGTGGTNTGTCACTACTTCATACTCTGCATTCCATGTGGGTGGTTTTCTCAAAACTCTCCCGATCTCATTCCTTCCTACCGGATGTCTCCACTTCATGCTCTTGCATTCCACGTGGAGCTATATTCACAACAAAATGTGTTTTGCACAATGCGGCTGGCATTTGCTCAATCTGGAGAATCTGGCAGAAATTGTGTAAATATCCGCCGGAATGTGCAATAATTTACAATCACTCTCTATCATTCCATGCTAGCATCATTCACCTTGTCTGAAGAATGTTCGAGTTCATTGCCCCATCATGCAACTTATCCCATCATGCTCTATCATTCCACTTTGGTTTTCTTATATTCCTTCTGGTCTACTTTACCTGGAATTCTGGCAGGAACGAGTCTCATGCTCCATCATTCCACTTTTGTTTTCTATATTCATTCTGGTCTCCTTTCATCTGGCGTCCTGGTGGGGACTAGTCTCATGCTATGTAGTTCCACCTGTGCGACACGAAGTGAGGCATGCCCTCACATGCTAGCTAAGTCGCACCGCACGCACGCATCAAGTACATCCTAAGCCCAACTATAAGCGTAGTTGACTGTAATTTCTGAACAGATTAAGATACAACTACCAAATTAATAACATAGACATAACCCCAGAAAACAAAAATTACTGCAGTGTCGAGTATGCCCAAAGCCTACTTATAAGCACAGTGGGCTATAATTTCCGAACCGTTTTAGATATAGTCACCAAATTCGTAACATAGGCATTCGTAACATTTATTTTCATNTGGGCTATAATTTCCGAACCGTTTTAGATATAGTCACCAAATTCGTAACATAGGCATTCGTAACATTTATTTTCATTACATACGAGGAAGGCTGTTACATGTTTCCCAAACTCAAGTGTTGTAAATGCTGACCAACTATGCTTGCAAAAGAGCTTAAGGCCTACTTGTCGCTATCTCCTTGATTGCAGACGNATGTTGTAAATGCTGACCAACTATGCTTGCAAAAGAGCTTAAGGCCTACTTGTCGCTATCTCCTTGATTGCAGACGGAATTAATGACTGTGATATGAATTTCGTTACTATAGCTTCTTTGGGTGGGAAATAGTAGCCAATTATGCTTATACGAAGACCTAAGGTGTAATTGACAACGCGGTCCTTTTCGTTGTCGGAAGTTATATCTATGTTATGAATTTGGTAGTTGTATCTTAAACTGTTCAGAAATTACAGCCAACTATGCTTATAAGTAAGCTTAGGACATACTTGATCCTGTGGTCCTTTTCATTGTCGGGGGTGATGCCTATGTTACGAATTTGGTGAATATATAAGATGGTTCGGAAACTAGAGCCAACTATGCTTATAAGTACATTTAGGGACTACTTGACACTGCTGTCTATTTCGTTGTCGGGGTAATGCCTATGTTATGAATTTGGTAGCTGTACCTTCAATAGTTCGGAAATTACAGTCAACTATGATTTTAAGTCCGCTTAGGGCATTTTCAACCCTGCGGCCCTTTCGTTGTTGGGGGTGATGTCTATGTTATGAATTTGGTGATTATATCCTAACAAGTATTATAAATGCGAAAGTGTGTTTATTTGTTTGTCCTTATTTCACGTCGCAACGGATTCACGTGATTTTTTTGCACAGAGATAGTAGGAGGGCCGGGAAGAGACATAGGCTACTTTTTATCCGGAAAAAACTCTCATTCCATCAGGAAAACAACTTTAGTTNGATTGCGACGGAATTTAAAGGGGAGTGGTGTCTCTTTGGACCCTCCCTCGCCCCACACTTAGTAAGGCCCTTTTGGATAAATGTAGGTTCCATAAGGGGTACCATTATGTGTACCATTACTATAGTACAGCGTCACTTGGTCCATATTTTGCACACTATAAGTATGGTATAACATACCATAATATCGGTATTTCGTACGATAAATACCAAGTGCGTACCATAATGAGTTCTGCACCACCCAAGCTTCTATTTCAACCTCCTAACTTATACGAAACAATACAGACATTATGGGAGGAATGGTTTACTGGCTGGTGACTTCTGCCAAACTCTACCGGTGATTCAGAGGGGCACACCTGCAGATGAAATCAAAGCCTGTCTCAAGTCGTGAAACTTATGGGCAAATGTCAATAAATTTTAGCTTGACGACAAATATGAGAGTGCACCTCTACAATGATGTTGATACAGGACATCATGCTGATACACTATTAAAAATTGGAGATGGGCGGTTAGAAACAGATGCCAAGGGCTGTGTGTCACTAACGGAGGATTTTAGTAATTTGGTGCAGAGTGATACGGAACTGATTGTTAGCGTTTACCCAGATCTACAAAGAAATATAAATGACGACCAGTGGCTATGTAAAAGAGCGATTCTAGCACTAAAAAATGACATCCTTAGTACTCTGTTCTGTGATTATGATCAGTGTATGTCCACTAACAAATACCGTTATTTCTCCCTATAAGTTTGTTACTATAACCAAACAAGCAGTCTTAAATAGTTCAGTAATTACACCCAACTACGCTTATAAGAAGACTTGGGGGATATTTGACCTTGCGATCCTTTCCGTTATCGGGGATATGTCTATGTTATGAATTTCTTGACTATCTTAAACAGTTCGGAAACTACAGTCAAATATGCTTAGGGCATAGTTAACACTTCAGTCATTTTCGTTGTCGGGGTGATGTCTATGTTATGAATTTGGTAATTGTACCTTAAGTGGTTCGGAAGTTACAGTCAACTATGCTTATATAAGAGCTTATTGTCTAATTGTCTCTACTACCCTATTCAACATCAAAAGCGATGCTTATGTATTGAATTTGTTGACTATATCTTAAATGGTACGGAAGTTAGAGTTAACTGTGCTTGTAAGTGCATTTAGGGCATGCTTGACCCTGCGGCCCATTTCGTTGTCGGGGGTGACGGCTATGCTATGAATTTGGTAGCTGTATCTTCAATAGTTTGGAAATTTTTGTCAACTATGCTTATAAGTGCACTTAGGGCATACTTAGCACTGCGGCACTTTTCGTTGTCGGGAGTGATGTCTATGTTATGAATTTGTTGACTATATCTTAAAGAGTTCTGAGATAACAGACAACTATGCTTATAAGAAGGTTAACGGCATACTTGACACTGCAGTAATTTTCGTTGTCGAGGGTGATATCTATATTACGAATTCGGTAGTTGTATTTTAAATGGTTCAGAAATTACTGTCAACTATGTGTTATATATGGGCTTAAGACGTACTTGATCCATTTGTGATGTGCGACTCTATACTAGCATGCGTGGGCAGGCCTCACTTCGTGTCGCGCAGGTGGAATGACATAGCGTGAGACTCGTCCCTGCCAGGATGCTAGGTGAAAGGAGACCAGAAGGAATATGAGAAATCCAAGGTGGAATGACATAGCATGATGACAGAAATGGCATGATCGGCAATGAACTCGAACATTCTTTGGAATGACATAGCATAAGACTTGTCCCCGCCAGGACATCAGGGGAAAGGAGACCAGAAGTAATATGAGAAAACCAAAGTTGAATGATAGAACATGATGGGAGAAATTGCATGATGGGGCAATGAACTCGAACATTCTTTAAATGGGATGTATGGTGCTGGCATTAAATGAGCGTGCTTGTAAGGATTACAAATTCCGGCGGTCATTTGCACAATTTCTGCTGGATTCATCCGGATTGAGCAAAAGCCATCCTCATTGTGCAAAACACATTATTTTGTGAATACCCTTACACATGGAATGCAAGGGCATGAAGTGGAGACATCCGGTAGGAATGAATGTGATCGGGAGGGCTTTGAGAAAACTACACATGTGGAATGCAAGAGCATGAAGTAGGAACATGCAATTTGTTTTTTGTTGGCCAGGAATGACAAATGCAAGAGTGTGACTTGGAGACAAGGAAGAGTTGAGACAATAAAAGAGATCGGAAGGACTCTGATAAAACAACCCACGCAGAATACAAGAGCATGAGAATATCCCCACACAGAATGCAAGAGCTTGAAGTGGAGACAAGGAAAGATTGAGAAAATAAAGGAGATTGGGAGGACTCTGAGAAAACCACTCACAAAATGCAAGAGCATGAAGTAGAGACCAAGATGGGCGCTGTTGGCCAGGAATGACAGAGCGGAAGGGGTAATCCAATATGGCCGCTGCTGGCGAGGAATTACAGAGCAGGAGGTTGTCTCGTGACATCATCCAATATGGCCGTTGGCTGGTCCCTTGTCCCCGCCAGGACGCCAGGTGGCACAGAACCACTATTTTCCTACTACTTTTATGTCGTATTGGAACCCCCGAAATTTCGGAGTGCGGGAAAAAGTCTCTACCGATATTTCGTAGAGGACCACTTTTTCTCACGTTCGTATAAATAATTACGTGAATTATTAACATATTTGTATCATAATAATACGAGGTGGTGTATTTATGATTATATATGCGAATCATATGTTAGTTTTCCCGAGCACAGTCATAAAATGAAGCTAGCTTAGAACATATGCCTACGCCATTTTATATCAATAAATTAAAAATTATTTTTAAATGTAAAGCAACCCCGACATCACTCAAAAATTGCTTTAAAAAATATGTTTCGTATTGAAACTACTTAAGTAGGTATAGTGAAAACATATGCTGCGTCTAATTTGTTGGCCAACATATGTAATGAAACTTAGTGTTAAGTAACGAACTAATAAGTATGGTCGTAAAATGAGCATAAAATCAAAACGTTAAAACTGTAAGGCATGAAATTGCTTACATATAAACATTTGCAATTTCAATTGTTCGGCGTGTAACAATAATGCAATGAAACATTACGTTTTCATTTCATTAGCCTCTGAAAATCACGTAGACAAATAGTTTGTTATATTTTTTTGTTTTGAATTTCATACTTTCTTTAATACCAGTTCATACGTTAAGGATAGTTTTTTTTAAGGGGAAATGGGGGAGCGAGTATGAAAATTATAACTGTTTCATTGTAATAGATGTTACAAAACTAACACGTCACTGGAACATGTTACTTTCTTGAAACATGGAACGATGGGAAACGATATATGTAAGTAACTTGTTAGCTCAATCCCCTAGCGAGCAGTAAAAATAACAGCTCCGAAGTAGTCTTCATCATATAAAATTCTTGAAATTATCGCCACCACCTTCTTTACTGTATTTTCTCCTCGACACACCAAGTTAGCCCGGCCAGGCGCGGCGCGAACAAGCTGCTGCCGGAGACATCAAAAGCCGGGGCTTATCTGTGTTTGTGCAATGCTCGAATGCTCCGCCAGATTGCGCCGTCAAAGAGGGAGAGAAGATGGTTGGTTCCTGGGGATCTCGGGGAGGGGAGGGTTCTCTCACTCTCTCTCTCTCTCTCTCACACTTTCTCGCTCTCTCTCGCGGTGTATGGTCTGGCTTGAGCCGCGGTTACACGACCCACCTCTGCGCGAAAGACCAGAGCGACCAATTCATCCCGGTAACACAACCGTGATGTGCACGCAGGCTTTAACACAACCTCATCGGCGGAAACCTCCCTCGGCGGCAATTGTTCCAGTTGCCGTTCGCGATTGTTCGCTTCTCCCACGGGCGATTGTTCCGCTCTTTCCGATCTCGGCGACACACCCCGGCAATTCTAATTGCGACGCGTTTCGGCCGCTACTGTTTGGAATTAACGGCCCGCTGTTTTCAGTCGCCCGAGAGTCGTAACTCTCATCAGACGAGGGTGCAGAGTCGAACAAAAGGACAGGGCGAGGGTCAAGAATCGCACAGACGGACGGCTGAAGCGTACCAGTACCCAACGCGCAGTACGTTAATGATGAACCGCTGATATGAATGCAGAACAGGCGTGGCCACGGATTGGTCCGGGTATGTACAAAAGAAGCCATCAGAAATTACAGTTGTAAAAAAAGACACTATACTTTCTCCTTCCACTGGTACTAGATGAGTGTCACTTCCATTCCATCAGGAACAGATAAATTACAATGTTTTTAAAGAGCCATCCCCAGTAAATGTATACTGGAACTTGGCCACTCACGCATTAAACTAAGGGGTATGTATGCGCATGGATTTTAGGAATGTGACCTCCCATTATATTTACTTTGGCCACGCTTATCTAATTAACTATACATGCCATAGACCTGCAATTGCCGAACGCGAATTTGTTGAGAAAGTGCTCTTGAAATTGTTCTTGGGTGTTTTGCCACTTATGCAGAATTTTTTTTCGATTTAATGCCATAATTTCATTCTCAGTTGAATTATTGTAAATTAACATTTTACGAGCTATTTTGAATTTTTGATTTAATTTTACTAATTGTTACGTTGTAGTTGTATAAAGACAGGAACGTTTATACTATGCGATGTGACAATTTTACGTTGGTAGTACGTATTTAATATATGTATTGAAGAGTATAGCAAAAAGCTGAACATCTATAGCAGCATTTTTAAAACGTTGATTAAAAAAAATTATTTAGCAGGGAATTAAAGAAACTGATATAGTGGGTGACGCTGATCCTAAGTCATATAGGCTACGGAGTCCCGCATTTTAACTCGGTAAACCTATTTAGCACCTATGGAGATTAGAGATGGAGTGGGAGCAGCAATTGAACTCAGGGACAGGGGAAACGCGATTATCTCGAGAAAAACCGCCTAACTATGGCAATGCCCGCCACGTTTTCTACATGCGAAAACAGGGCGTGACCCTGTTAGGGATCAAACCTTGGTTACATAGTGTTATGAAGTGATTCTCACATTAATTCATAAACAAAAAGGGCTATAGGAGCGCAGTTAATTATAACACAGAGTTAGGTAGAGCACACCTGTGTAAGATGGGAGTTTACTGAACATCTAAGATTATACAATAATTATTTATCTTCAAACATTACTTGGAAAGGGGGCTAAGGGGAGTTTTGAAAGTAATAACAGGATTATAGTTAATTATGCTAAGGGATATTCCGTGCCACATATTTCAAAACCTAATTGGAGAGTCCCCACCGTCCATGTGACCCTAGGCTGATTAAGGTGGCGGTTAGCGACAGCTGGACACATCAGTCTCTAAACGTCCTTGGGGCCGCGGTGGTGTAGTGGTCAGACTACTCGCCTCCCACCAAAGCGAACCGGGTACGATTGCATGCAGGGTCGCCCCCGGATTTTCACACGTGTGAACCGTGCCGGACGATGTCGCTAATCGGTGGGCTTCCTTGAGGTTCTCCCGTTTCCCCCGTACTTTGCATTCCGGCGAGCTCCATTCCCACCTCGTTTCACCCTTATCGGCTCTCAATACACCAATATTATGAGCCTCCCAAACCTCTCCATTCCAGACGGCCTCTTGGTCCGATACCCCGATGATAAAAGACGGCGTTCATAGTTACGCTGTCCTTTATCGGGCGCGTTGTGTAAGTTTTCAGCCCCGTTTACTAGCCGGTGGATGGGGATTCTGCTTTGCCTTTCACAAGATAATTCAGCAATCAGGACTCGTGTCCTGGATAAATGTTAAGGTATATTCAGGCAGACCGTCCAGCTAAGGCCTAATCACAGTTCATAACCATAGACAAGACGCCGGTTTGTCATCAATGCGATTGCCGCTGTGTCTCGTATGTATGGAACGAAGTGTTGCCAACGTTTAGAGAGAGAATTCCACTAGGCCGCAACTGAAAATCTACCAGAATATACAAAATCATCGAATCATTCGTAATAATCCTTCGCATTCGAAAATATACATAGAATTTATTCAACGCAATAGTTTAACTAATTATTTAAAACTACATTTGCTATAAATATTAACCACTTCACCATATACACAAAGAGATATATAGTTTTCCTTTCAGAAAAATATTCGCCACTTTATATAGACGGCTTTTACAAAATCCACTAGATTATCCACTGACTACTAGGTAACAATTTTACTACGTAGAAATTAAAATCTACCATATCTGGTAGAACATTCATTGAGCTGGCAACACTGCGACCAACAGTAGTCATGGATGTGTAACACGTTACTCGTCATTTCGATACACCGTGTTGAAGTTGGAGCGAATTTGTACCAGTCATTCAGGCAGTGGCGTAGGACAAGATTTTGACTGAAAAAGGTTCAGTTATCAGTAAAGATGGCGTCTAAGTACGACATGCACTGTCATAATGTATTAACGAGTTGTTAAAACGTTACTATTGCAAAGGTTTTCCGACATTACGATATCAAGAAACCAANTGTCATAATGTATTAACGAGTTGTTAAAACGTTACTATTGCAAAGGTTTTCCGACATTACGATATCAAGAAACCAAAACGTTCATCACAAGCAACGACAGTTACAAACGTACCACCGCGTACCTTTCTCAAACTGAAATGCTAGGAAATGTGACGCCATCATCGTCGTCTTCTTGCGTCTTCCTGCACGTTTACACCGTGCGCATCTGAACTGCATGAAAAAAATTCTATTCAGCGCAGGTTGTCTCATACCCCGGTCGTCACTCAGCAGTTTATTCGTCACAACGCCTGCTTGGATGGGCGTCTCTCTTCGCGCTGTTAAAACCACGAAGAATAAAGAGGAGAAATCTTCGCTACTCGTGATCTGAGGTACACGTATATAGGCCTTAGTGCAAAAATTAGCACGCGGGTCGAATTTTCAAAATATATATTTATAAATATTTGATAACTTTTTGCCAGAAAAAGTTTGGTGTCTTAGGATTTTATGGCACAACGCCCCTGCTTTTTCAGTTAACTGTCGGTAAAATTACTTTCCACTAACGAATTACTACACTCGTACCACTAATGCGAAATCGGCGCCACGTGGTCGAAAGGAACATGTCGCTGTATTTTTTTTTTAACTAAGTACTCTAAAACTAAGTGTTATATGAGCCCGCGGTAGGAACGGGAGTTAAGTGCGTCTCAGGGCTAAGCCCCATACGCCTACAAGGAAGGGATTTCATGCAAGGAGACATGCATCACGGCAAAGAGGGATTGGGCTTCCATACCCTGAATTTGGCCACGAGAACCTCCCTAAGTGTACTCATAGCTAAACTATATTTAGAAGAGAAAGGGAAAAACCAGCATAGTCACCGTAAAAACAGTTTCGACAGGAAAGAATTAAAAAATTGCTTCATACATTATCTTATTTAAGAGAAAATGCTACAGGAGACAGAGGGATAGGAATCATGCTCTTTATTATAATAGGNTTCATACATTATCTTATTTAAGAGAAAATGCTACAGGAGACAGAGGGATAGGAATCATGCTCTTTATTATAATAGGAAAAGTACTAGTAGAGAGGGGGTGGGTCATCTTTCTTAAATTGGCGCTGTTTTAACCAGAGTAACACTTGGGCATCACTCTGGTGGGTGGAGGAGCGCAATGGGGCAGGTCCCCCCCGATGTGGCAGTTGCAGCGGGAGTAGGTCCACAACACGCCACCGTGAGACTGGATACACGACCCAACATTCAATCCACAGCTTCCGTGTGCAGTAATAGTGCACAGCGCAAACGGTCACCATTTTAACTGCCTTTTGGCTGTCCTCAGGAAAGGGAGGGCGATGAACCAAATGTCGAGGTTTGTGTTTTAGGTCAGACGTGCATATACGACGAGGCATTTGTCTCTTACGAGGAAGAACGTTTCCCGACTTAGTGCCGTGCATCCCATTACAATTATTTTAAGACGAACAAATTACTCTCCGTATTAAACACGCCCCTGTAACATATCAACATATAACTGAATGCACTGAAATTTGAACTTTTAACTTACTAAAATGATAAACACTTAAAAATGTACACTAAAAAATATACATCACGTGTGTAAAAACCTACCACATTTATAATAAAAATTATTTTGTAATTAGGCACATTGGAAATTTCCAAAATATAAAAAAATGGACTTAATTTTTTAAAAGAGGAAACCTGGAACAAAACACATGACAGAAATTTTGCTGGGGTTTCGTCGCCACTTTCCTCACAAATAAATGTTCGTACGTAGCACTTTTTTTTCTTCAAAATTCGTTTTACGGGCTAGCCTTTACTTGCCACAAATTATCACGTTATTGTAGAGGATTTAAGAGTACGTCAATAACTACTTGAAATTCTCCTCTTTACCTAGGCGCATAATTTGCTCATACAAACGGAATGCGAAAACCGCAACTTCCATACGGCAATCGGCAACTCGCTCGCTTCCCAGCGAGCGTTCTCCAAAGTGATCGGTACGTTCCCTCTGGCTCTTGAGTCTGGCCTCCAGCTAAACGAAGAGAACAAATTGAGGGAGGAAAAAANGTGATCGGTACGTTCCCTCTGGCTCTTGAGTCTGGCCTCCAGCTAAACGAAGAGAACAAATTGAGGGAGGAAAAAATCAGAAACGTTATCTCTTTATTATGCTATAGCTAAAATTATTCCTCTGCCACAGCTTTGATAGCTAGGTNGAAAAAATCAGAAACGTTATCTCTTTATTATGCTATAGCTAAAATTATTCCTCTGCCACAGCTTTGATAGCTAGGTACTTGCCGCAAAACGCTCTCGCATTTCAGTAAATGCGTTTTGATGGCCTATCGCTCACAAAAGAGCGCGTCTCTCGATTGATTCTTCAACGGAATCAATCAAGATCTTTATCTTGGGATGAAAATGTGCGCCGTGACTCGTCGCTTTGTCTGGAGATTCGGCTCCGAGACGAGCTTTCAGAACTACGGTACCGTATGACAATGGAACCACCTAAATAAGAAACTATAATGGAGCGGCTATTTTTTCAAGGGTGGACCGCTGCAACAGAAAAAATCTTCTTAGAAATGGCAATCGATTTCTTAGGGAAAAGCCAATATACGTATAGTAATGAACTGTAATGGACAATATGATTCGTTGAAGTGTGCTATCTTTCGTTTCAGATTGTACGCAATCAAACTGTGCGCATTTTTCTAGAATGGACATAAATATGTTCGTGCCTAATAAAGGTTGCTTGAATACTACTAAGCTGTTGTACAGTCAATTTATTTGTAAATGCTTTACAAACAAATTTCTTTATAAAGGTTTTAGAGAAAAAATTAACTTCGCAGATAAAATTTTAAATCCCCTTAACAATATTTACTATGCATACGAGGTAATACTTCTAGGTGTATCGTAAATATATTTAACGGCTTTAATGTGCCACTTATAATATACAAATTATGGGTTGCTATTTCCATAAGCANATAAAATTTTAAATCCCCTTAACAATATTTACTATGTATCGTAAATATATTTAACGGCTTTAATGTGCCACTTATAATATACAAATTATGGGTTGCTATTTCCATAAGCACTCATGAGATTACGCCATCGTGTTCACCACATTTATAGCGCACCTAGAGACTAACACAGACATGTCACTGTCGCTGAAGGGAAATTTGCAACAATATTCAATATTTATTCAGTCGTGCCTGCAAAAACTCCCTCCTCACTGCCGGCGATCCATGTATAACATCACTCACATTTTGCTAAGACGCAAACTTGTATTCGGACTCCGCCTCGAAATCGTGACACCTACTGTATTCACGGTGAAATTTCGATCGTAGTTTTCATTTACACATATCTTTTTTGGATGAAAAAACACCTTATACTTAAAGATTAACTAACTGCATACATTCGCCCTGCGCGTAAAAAACTTGTGTTGTGGTAACTACATTCAGTGATCTGTAGAGGTCTGTAGATGCTATATCTGGAATTATTTCAAGCAATTAAAATTTGTTTTTAAAACTAATTAGCACTTCTGGAACACACGCGATAATGAAAACTAACTCATTGTCAAATGAAATCATTTACATTGAAAGTAATGCCGTGGGCCGCCTCAAGGTACCAATGAAATCATTATGCCTGCATAATATTTATGGTCTAAAGTAACGAAACTTTTATATTTGTAACGTGTGCCTGCTCATGAATTCTTTTAGGATAACTTTTAAAAGAATTCTGTCTAGCCAAAATTGTTTCAATTTCTGTAAATATTTTGGTTTATTTGACTGGAGGGTTCCAAAAGCAGTGAAGTTGTTGATTTTGACATATGCTTGTGAAATTCTGTGTATTTTTTTTATTCTCTTAAAATTACACATTTGTAACGTTCCTAATTATAGAATGTTTGGCATAACAACAAAATAAAGACTATTCGGCAAACTTTCTCCATTCTTAAACTGGCCGCCACTTTCACACCAGCGTGCTGGTCCATTACGGTAAATTACGCGTACAACCGCGTCGCGGCTGCACCCAATAACCGCTAAAGATCCCTTACGACTGAGTTCCAATACGGGCTTCATACGGGTCCCGTTTCCCTGTATATGTTTTCCATTTTCGCGGGGCACAAGCGAGGGAGCACTACGGACGGAACTGAAATGCTATTATGATGTAACTTGGACCTTGGGCGCCAGGCATCGAAATGTCGTGGAACCTTGTGACCGTGTATCGAGCAACCATAGGACTTCAGATCCCCTCAATCCCGAGTTCATTTGTGTCTTTTCGAAAATAATTTTTAAGAGGGAGTGTAAAAATCCAAAAATTATATCAGATACGACAAAGACGTTATATAATAGATTTTCATCCATATTTTATCATGTTAAATTAAAAGGTCACTTGAATATAATTACAGACGTTCCAATTGTAACAGTAGATTAATATTGTGAATTTTAAAATAAATTCTTGTCATAAAACAAATATCCGGGGCCAAAATATTGATTTCAATATTTTTTATTTTTTTATTTTTAACAAGCAGCTCTGAAANTAAATTCGTGTCATAAAACAAATATCCGGGGCCAAAATATTGATTTCAATATTTCTTATTTTTTTATTTTTAACAAGCAGCTCTGAAAAATGCTATTTCGTACTTATTCTGTTGGAGCTATTCTTCACTCANTTCTTGTCATAAAACAAATATCCGGGGCCAAAATATTGATTTCAATATTTTTTATTTTTTTATTTTTAACAAGCAGCTCTGAAAAATGCTATTTCGTACTTATTCTGTTGGAGCTATTCTTCACTCAAACACAGTCCTTTAAAATATTTCCTCGCTCCACACTTGAAACTACATATTTACAAAGTAATAAATAACTGCACGAAATAATAAATATTTTTAAGTGTATTGTAGCAAACTTTTATCTATTTATTTCCAAACTGGCAGTCAGGTACGTTTACAAATCAGTGCATGTGCGTCGTGAGCATTTATGTATCATATATATGGCATTGTAATGAAGATAAAGATGTGTCTTACGTCATTATACTGCTGTAACGATTCGGGACTGAAATATTAACTTCCGGTATTCCTTTCAAGCATTCGCGTTTCAGCTGATGCCACACTATAAAATAAACACTGTGGAGAAAAACAGCAAAACCCACATCATACGTAAATTTCAGATCGTTGCCAGAAACCTTAGTAATATGTTAATTAATTTTGCAATATGGAAACGATTTTTAAGGCTATGCACATTGGACTAGCTTGGTCCCGTAGTAGTATAAATGACCGTAATTCAGGAGGACTTGGTGTTAAGTATCACCTTCGTGTTGCAGATTTGAGCACCAATAGGTACTCTCGTTATAACACAAGGATGGCACATACATATAAGGTGGGATCTAGATTACTGTGTAGGCTAGGGTTTACTACTGAAAGCAAAATAATACGGACGTGTTCCTGTTTTACTTATTACATAAAAAGTATTTAAAAAATTAGACATACTCGTTACGTAGCTCAAATTTTTACCAATCACAACGTTATAGTAAATATATATATTACCCATGGGCGATTATTGCGGAAGTAAATAACAAAAAAACTTCTTTTTTTTAATAATGGCTCGCTTACTTTCTCTTTTACCATAACAACAGATATATATATATTTATATTTCACAGATGAGTATTTTTTAAATAACGTTTTTTCAAAGATAAGAAAATTATATCTATCAAAATAATATCCTGGTTTTTGTTACATTATGTTATATTATGTTATGACAATTTCTATATCGTTGGGACCCGCGATCGCTTCACTTGAAAATTTACCTTACTTGAAATTTACTTTTACTTTTGTTTATTTTAAGTTTAATCAAAAATAATTTCGTAGTTGAACAGTCCAAACAATTACACAAACATCAACTGTCGCGNTAATTTCGTAGTTGAACAGTCCAAACAATTACACAAACATCAACTGTCGCGTCAGACAGAAAGTTGGGAGAACTCCCGAGCACATGTAGCAGGCAACAAATTATTTAGAGGTTACTTGATTGCAGAAACTAACATTCGGACGTAACTGCGGTGCCGGCCGAAAGAAGTGGAATCATGGTTGAAACAACCATGCTACAATTTGGTGTGCNGCGATCGCTTCACTTGAAAATTTACCTTACTTGAAATTTACTTTTACTTTTGTTTATTTTAAGTTTAATCAAAAATTATTTCGTAGTTGAACAGTCCAAACAATTACACAAACATCAACTGTCGCGTCAGACAGAAAGTTGGGAGAACTCCCGAGCACATGTAGCAGGCAACAAATTATTTAGAGGTTACTTGATTGCAGAAACTAAAATTCGGACGTAACTGCGGTGCCGGCCGAAAGAAGTGGAATCATGGTTGAAACAACCATGCTACAATTTGGTGTGCNAATTCGGACGTAACTGCGGTGCCGGCCGAAAGAAGTGGAATCATGGTTGAAACAACCATGCTACAATTTGGTGTGCGGCTCACACCCTAAGAAGGATGAAAATGTTGACCACAAGATTAAGCCATTCCAGGAAACCGCTAGAATAATAACAAAAATGTTTTAAAAAGGATTGTAAACACAAAATAATACGGTCACGTTGCAAAATAATATATCCGCAAACAAACCTACATAAAACGGCTGATAAAAACTATTTAATCTGAAAATGATAAAAGATTCCAAAAGTTAGTAAAGTAAGTTGACTACATGCTGTTTGGCGAGAAAACGAAGAAGAAAGTTACCTGAGCGGAAACCTACACTGAATAGCCAAAAAAGAACTGGTACACTTGCCCAATATCGTGTAGGGCCCCGCAAGCACACAGAAGCGCGGCAAGACGACGTGGCATGGACTCGACTAATGTCTGAAAGTATGCAGGAGGCAATTTACACCATGAATACTGCAGGGCAGTCCACAAATCCATAGCACTGTGGGGCGATGAAAATCTCTTCTGAACAGCAGGAATGCTCAGTATGCTCACTAATGTCCATGTTTGGTGATTTAGGTGGCCAATGGAAGTGTCTAAAGTCAGAAGAGTGTTCCTGGAGCCACTCGGTAGCAACTCTCGACGTGTGGGGTGTCGCATTGTCCTGCTGGAATTGTCCACGTCCGTCGGAATGCACAATGGACATGAATGGGCGCAGGTGATCGGATAGGATGCTTACGTATCTCTCACCTGTCAGAGTTGTATCTAGACGTATCAGGGGTCCCTTTCACGCCAACTGCACACACCCCATACCATGACAGAGGCTCTACCAGCTTTAACAGTTCCCTGTTGACATGTAGGGTCCATGGATTCATGAGAATGTCTCCATAACCGTACTCATCCATTCACCCGATACAATTGGAAACGAGACTCGTCAGACCAGACAACATGTTTCCAGTCATCAACAGTCCAATGGTGGTTTTGGCGGGCCCAGGCAAGGCATAAAGCTTTGTGTCGTGCAGTCAACAACGGTACACGAGTGGGCCTTCGCCTCCGAAAGCCGATATCAATGATGGTCCTTTGAATAGTTCGCACGCTGGTACTTGTTGATGTCCCAGCATTGAAATCTGCACCAATTTGAGAAAGGGTTGCACATCTGCCACGTTTAATGATTCTCGTCAGTCGTCGTTTGTCCCGTTGTTTCACGATCTTTGTCCGGCCGCAGCGATGTCGAAGATTTGATGTTTTACCGGATTCCCGATATTCACGGTACACTCGTGAAGTGGTCGTACGCGAAAATCTAAATTTTATCGCTACCGCGGAGATGCTATGTCCCATCTCTCATGCTCCGACTACAACATCGCGTTAAAACTTACTTAATTCTTGATAACCTGCGATTTGTAGCAGTATTAACCGATCTAGCAACTTTGCTAGACGCTTGCTGTCTTATATAGGCGCTGACAACCGCATCGCGTTACTCTGATTGGTTATACCTCTGTTATTTGCATACGCACTCCTATACCAGTTTTTTTGGCTCTCCAGTGTATATATACCAAGGTATGCTCTGGCCTTCGAGGTCTCGCGCGACTAATCGATACATAAATCGAAAGTCAAGAAAGCCATAATAATTCACAAATGATGCTTTTCATTTTGACAATTGGAAATTACGAGTTTACACGATACTGCTTACATAAATAATAAATATACACAAATAAAAATATTTCTTTAAACAAATAAACATAAAATACAATACACAGATAAATATTTAAACATTACAAAATTTTCAAGTGGTAAAGTTTGTTTTAAAACTTCAAAGTGAATAAACGAATACATTATGCAGAAATACAGCACTTTCCAATGGGAAAAAATATTTGGCGAAACACCAAATAAATAATAAAAGAATTAACCAAATTATTTAGTGATATGAAACATGTGCCAAAACAACTGTCACAGTGGGTTCTATTGCCGTTGACGGCCCTGGAAACGGTTTGTTCCAGGAAAATTCTGGTTCAGTTCTTTGACATGAACATTATCAACTTGTCAATAATTGGATTAATTTACACAATTAGCGCATCCGCATTAAAGTAAGTACTGCCGATTTTAAAGTGTAGTGGAGAGATTTAAACGGCTCTTAATATCGAGGTCTCAAGAGCCAATAAGGGCGAAGCGAGGTGAGTATGGATCAATTGGCGGAATTAAAGGTCGGTAGAAGCGGGAGAACCCCGAGAAAAATCTACGACCAGCGGCATCATCCAGCACATTTCCCGCATGCAAAAATCCGGTGGGAATGGGACCCGTGGAGGAAGGCGAGTAGTTTGACCACTACACCAGGGCCCCGCCGGTTTTAAAGGTTTTGCGCATCTTAATTGTAGCTAAGCGGTCTCTTAAGTTTTAGCGTACAAATGTCACAGACCAGTGTACAGAGATACAAAAATAATAATAATACTTTTACTCATCAAACTGCATGATATATGTCTACTTACTTTCCACTTCCGAGGACTACGTCCCGTTTTATACTTCCAATAATATTTCGCAAATAATTTTTAAAAGGAGAAATGGCCAAAATTTATACCTGGCCCGGTATGACATATTAAAAGTAGAATAGAGACTTTCAATACACTGATATATTTGTTGCTACGCCAAAAATTACAGGCTAACCAGTAACTTTGCGCTGAGGCTTCTGACCCGCGTACTCGAGTCGTTATCAGCTTTCTCGCACTGCTGTGCTCTGTCCATTACAAAGTATCCCCCCTGTATCACTCCGCCTGTCTGCAGGCTTAGAAGGTATTGATTGCATTGCCACCATGCCACCAACATAGACATCATGGGCAAAAACACACATTATAAAAACGATATTTATAATACTTAAGTATTAGTAATAAAATGATTTCCTTGCATATAAAACTTAATTATCATTAATATTTTTGTTTAATTTGAATGTCTTAAAGCACTTCAACCCGATCCGTGACGTCCACCATCTTGGACAACACTAATTACTTGATTAGTTTTAACTCCGGAACTTGACAACAAATAAAAATAATTAAAAGCTGCAAGCACATACCTTTGCCAGCTCACAGGAGCTTTTAATATTATAGGATATTAAAGTACGCAGTTAGAAATCTATATTACATAGCGTGAATATAAAAATTACAAAGTGTCACAGGAATTATTTGCTGTTGTAAACATACTGGGAACTGACTAGCCGCCAATGGCTTCGACGGTAGGCGTAATTTCGCGTTTTAAATGGTAGCAGATTCTGCAAAAGCAGGGGCTTGGCGCATGCGGTTGCAGTGCTTTTTGCTAACGCACTGCAAACTGTTTAAAGGTTTTTGCACTTTCTTGCTACCAGGGTTACAGGTACGTTAATGGAGGTGTTTTTCATATACTGGAAGTTGTAGATATAATGATGTCTAAGTATTCTGTAGTTTTTAGGATAACCCACAATTCACTGTTCAGATTGGGGTGAAATGAACCTGGATTTTATCTCACTGGAAGAAGGCTAGAAACATGTTTAATCATATTTGTTTATGCTGCCTATAAGATAACATGCTGGTAAATAATTCAGTCCCTGGCAATGTTACAAAAATAAGACGATTTTTCCCTCCCAGAGTTAACCATTTTCGTAAACAACACATTTGCACCCCGCCGCGAATGTAAACGTTTTGTTACAAACATTTGTAACTGGATCTACGGCGAAAATACACCTTCTGTTACTGGCAACGTTTCCCTCTGCTGCCACCTCGGGAGGCTGCGGACACGCAAAATACATCCTTGTACACGACTCTGCGGCAGATGCGAAGAGAGCGCCTGGCTCCCAGCTGTTCGTCTCGGCACATCCCGTGTAACAAAGTGCAGGAAGAGCGGCCTCCTCAAGGTCGCCTAACAACTGCTCCCTGACCTGAATGTTCAGCCGACTGGCGAATGATCCCGCGAGCCGAATTTAATTGCTCCGCGGCGGAATTTCTTTTTCGCACACATCCGCTCCTCGCCTCATTCTCTCTTCTTACATTCCTGTCGCGTACCGACAGAAAAAGAAAGTACAATAGATGGATTATAATAGGAGAGCTATTATGTAGTACGGGATTCTTAAACGGTTTGACTCGGCGACGTACATTTGCCGCAGCCATTATTTGATGACTGCAGCCGTTTAGAAAAAATAAGTGAGATCGAAACGATAAGCTTCTTTATTCCACACGGCGAACATAACCATGTTATTATCAAGGTTAATTGCCAACTCAAAACTCCTGCTTAAATGTTAGATTACAGAATTGATTGCAACGTGAAAATAAGTCAACCTCTCATCATTATGCATAGTTTCCCTTCATGTTATGCAAATGATTGCGGAATATGATGGCGCATACGTTTTCTCCACTCAAATAGAAATATATTTTTAAAAACATTCATAGATATTCTTCTGTAAACCTGTTTGCCCAGATATGCCAAGAGGTTGGTAGTAGTTAAATATTATAAAAGTGTAATTTTTAGTGTCTATTCCCTTCAACCAACTCACTTTACGGCTCTACTGCATCACTCGTATGGCAACTTTAATGGCCTATAGCTAAGTTATCTGCAAAATATTTTGACCCGAGCTCTGAACTTCAAGTGTCTATAGGTCTGACTTCTTAAATGCGCAATTTTTCAAGTTCTTCGATAGACGTTCAACGTGTTTCGCGANTCAAGTGTCTATAGGTCTGACTTCTTAAATGCGCAATTTTTCAAGTTCTTCGATAGACGTTCAACGTGTTTCGCGAGCTCCTCCCCATACATACAAAATATGCTCAAGGAATAAAGAGGAAAAATGTTTGAAGGGATTTCAGAATTATTTGATATTAATAGCGCATTACATTTTACAAAACTGAGCTAACAAAAACCGATAATATGGGGTCAGTAGCTTTATAAATGTCTTACGAACAGTGAATTCATGATTAAATCATCGTATGCATAATGCGTATTGAAATAATGAACCATTTACTACTCATAAACACAAATGTTAACAGTAAAATAATTAAAAAATAAAATAGAAATGAAACACTGTCGCGATGTTTAATGAAATTTCAAGTAAATTTGAGATTAGTTTCTAAAATTTAATGGAAAGGAACTGAAGCATATTATCATTTACGTCCGTTAATATTTAAATTTTACATTGTTTTTAAATCTAAAATATTCTGTTTTGTTGATTTACAAATATAGTAATTTAGAATTCACGGAAATGCAACATTGAAATAAATCAGCAGAGAGAATTTAACAGAACAGTTCAGTAATGGCATTTTGTGTTGGCGACAATAACCTTTAGTAACCAGCAACAGAATGTTCTGTAATACATTACAACCCAAATTGTTAGCAAAACAATCTAAATATTGTTACAAGTTATTCTGTTGTGGGAACCATCTTTTTCTGTAGTAGGAACTATACAGATAGTTGTGAATACAATTTAACAGTATTGATACAATAACAGAACAAGATATTGTAAATTCATTAGTGCNCTATACAGATAGTTGTGAATACAATTTAACAGTATTGATACAATAACAGAACAAGATATTGTAAATTCATTAGTGCCGTTTGGTAACTGCAACAAAATATTGTGTAAAAATCACCTTGTTTTTTTTGTCAAAAGTTTACAGAAAAAGTATGGTAGCATAATTAACAAGTATGTTAGTTACAAAAGTGCCGTGGACTGTTAGAATAACCATATGATTCTGTTAAGATTACAGAACTGACAGAGTTAACTAACAAGTGTAGCGGATTGTCAGCGGCACCCTCTGAATTTATTGAAAGATTACAAAACTAGAAGTGTAGCGTTAACAAACAAGTCTGGTTAATACAACAGTGTCGCGACTGTTAAATGCACCCTCTAATTCTTTTAAATATTATACAACTATTATAATTGGCAATACAGAAAATAAATAGGAAAATATTGATATTGTGACACCGCCATGTTAGGCGTTAAATGAAATAATAAAAATAAGGGTTTTGGAGTTTCCAATTTTTTTTATAAGACTTGTGTCACACAAACAGGACATGAAAATAAAATAACTAAAGCCATATATTTATTGGTACTGCAAATTATATAATGTGTAAGGAAAACCTGTTTACACAAACATTACACGTGAAGACATTTTTATATTGGATGACGCCCAATGTTGTGTAATATAAATATATATATATAACATAAATTAATGGTTATTTTATTTAATAAATAAGCTTTCTGATATGCGAATGCGTCACATCGAAATTCGTTTGCAGACACGTTGCATGACATGATTTAAAATAAATTAAACATGGGTAAACATTCCATTTTAAATCCTTAATTATATAACTGATATAATAGCCAAGCGGTCTAACGCGTCCATCAATTAACACAAGGTCCGGCAGTTTGAGGCTGCCTGCTTCCACAAGGAGTAATTCAAGTTCGGTAAAATAAGTACAGATAGCAACGCATCATATCAGCCGACGAGGAAATTACAACATACCACACAAGATGGTTACGGCTACCATTCCGCTCAGTAAAGGCAACAGAGCAGATAGTTAGGATTACCATACACTTTTGCTGGCGCCACCATGCTGCTCAGTTAAGGCAACAGAACAGATTGTTAGCACTGCCATATATTACAGCTGGGTGCACAATCAGCTCTGTGGCGGCATCAGAGCAGCAGTGAAGGGAATACCATACTGGATTGTACTCAGAGACCTACTCGTTTGTAATCGCAACATTCTATTCTGTAGAAAGTGATGACGTCACTGATTTGTGACGCCCTGACATTTCACAATATTTATGTTAACGTTACCATTTACCTTTAACCATATTTGTAAGGTAGCCACAACCAAAAAGGCTGTTGTCCCTATTTTACCAGTCTTGGAGGGTTACGGCTACAGAATTAAGGTTCCTAAAACAATATTTTTATTTCAGTGGAGTGTTCCTGATAAGATGGTGATTAGAGACAGTTAAACTTCAACCACTGCTACATTTTATTATTTGCTTTTGTTGGAGCACAGTTTGTCAGACACGTTCGGGACAACTTTTGACCAATAAGGAACCTGCAAGAAAGGCAAGAATCGGATCCCGTGCTATCTCGTCTGGGATATAACTCCAGCAAAAACGAATAAACTACTTTGGGTGTTTTTCATCTAAAACAATCACTACTATTTGTGACAGCATTTATTTTACGAATTTAACATTCGTATACCCAGAAAGAGAAACAGAAAAAACATTTTGGAGTACTGGCCAAACCACGTCTGAATTCATAGCCTCAAATAAAGTGCGCTAGTACCGGCGTAGCGAATGTATTAATCTGACGAATTCAATGTGTATTCAAATTTAACAAAAATGTTTTATAGAGTTAAACGATAATCACTGCAGTAACTATTTCCCGAAATAGTTTTCATACATAGAAATAGTTTCAATAAGTACTATTGCATTAATTATGCTACTGTTTCCAGATGNTGAATTATGCTACTGTTTCCAGATGACGCTAATCATTTACAAATAATTGATTCTCCCGTCACTTTCCAAATTTATTTGCGAAGAGACCAATGTACTTGCTTATAATTAAAATCATTATCCCGATAAAGTGATTTTATTCAGAAAAATATGTGGTTAACATATTTAATCTCGATTTACAAAGGAAATCGAGATAACGTGTGCGGTGAAACTTGAAAAACTGATAATGGAGACAATCTGACACTTAAAATCGATAAAATATTGTTACCTCGCTTGGTGAAACCGACCCTAGCTGACAAGAATTGTGGAGTGTGGCCTGTTACCGAATGTACCCAAGACATTTTTGGGTCTCTAATGGCTACCTATTACTGATTGTTTAGCATGGATAATAGCTCTTTTAAGACAACTGGCCAGATTTAACTCCTAATTGGAACCAACGAGCGCTGGTGGTGGATTCCGAGTAGGCTGAAAGCAAAGAGCTAATACTGCACGCGTCAGTTTCAAAACAAGTTTAGTAGAGCAACCCTTGTCAGAAGTAGCTTCGTGCATGTGTTGTTACTACACTCGTCAGTAGCCGCACTATTTTCTTCATGTATAGTNAACGAATGTACCCAAGACATTTTTGGGTCTCTAATGGCTACCTGCAGCGAAGAAATTTCGGCTATTACTGATTTTTTAGCATGGAGAATAGCTCTTTTAAGACAACTGGCCAGATTTAACTCCTAATTGGAACCAACGAGCGCTGGTGGTGGATTCCGAGTAGGCTGAAAGCAAAGAGCTAATACTGCACGCGTCAGTTTCAAAACAAGTTTAGTAGAGCAGCCCTTGTCAGAAGTAGCTTCGTGCATGTGTTGTTACTACACTCGTCAGTAGCCGCACTATTTTCTTCATGTATAGTATAGTATACGTAATTGTTAGATTCCTTTAATTGAAAAATATGTTCCTCGCAAAACCATTGTACATAGCTACAATGATTTTTGTGTAATCCAGTATCCGGGATAAGATTAACGTATTCCTTAAAAATTACGGTAAACAATATGGATTGGAAAATATAAACGAATTTCCAGTTTCTCGCATTTTTTCAGGTTAATCGTATTGTGACCCCGAGAAAACCCGCCTTTTAGCCTCCTTGGCCACGGGGCTAAGTCTCTCGATAATCACATACAATGTCAACGCCAGCAAACCGCTGGCAGCTTTCAACAATCTTCACAAGATTTATGCTCCTGTTTTCTTTACTGAGAAAATTAGTATTCATAGTGATAAAATGCCAATTTTCACGAGAAGATATTATATCGGGCATAAATTAATATTAACCCTGCCAAAAAAGACATGTGCACCCTATGGAAAAGAAAAAAACTCTTTTGTTTGTACGTTGCATATATTAACGTTTTCTTCATAATTACAAGCATTGAAAATTTACATTAAAATTTTCAAAATTACAAAAACTTCAAAATCTCCGCTCTACATTTAGCATAAATGCCAAAGNGTAAATTAGTATTCATAGTGATAAAATGCCAATTTTCACGAGTAGATATTATATCGGGCATAAAGACATGTGCACCCTATGGAAAAGAAAGAAAACTCTTTTGTTTGTGCGTTGCATATATTAACGTTTTCTTCATAATTACAGGCATTGAAAATTTACATTAAAATTTTCAAAATTACAAAAACTTCAAAATCTCCGCTCTACATTTAGCATAAATGCCAAAGTTTATGCAACATCCTTTTATCTGGGTATTCTATAATAATAGCCGCAATATATACCCCCATAAAATTTACGCCCCAAAATACGAGCCTTAATCTAAAAATCCACAATACTTAATTAGATAGAGAGCTGAAAATTATATCATTCAAAGCCTCACATAAAATGTTACTCTAATGTGAGGAAAAAATTAAAACAGTAAATTTAAAAATCATTCTTTTCTTTCTAAAGACCTGACAAGTCGTTGACAATACTTATATGTTATGTGTGTGTCCATGACCGCTGACGGGAGCCGATTCCTCACGTCCTCGGTCCCAGCCAGGATTTATAAACCCTTTCCACAACGTGGAAAGGAAGGGTATAGATAGCTCCAAAAATATACTTTATTCAATATTTCCGATGCAACGTTTTCTGCCNCATTTCCTGCCACGTCGCATCATCTAGGATTGGCCCACCAACTGAGCCGATAGGGAAACAGTGACGTCATAACGCAAGTAGTGCCCCACATCACCGGAGCTGGGGTTAGGACGTTTGCACAGGCACCGACATTTATCGGAGCTGGAGGTTTGAGTTTGGCAGCGTGACGANCGTTTTCTGCCACGTCGCATCATCTAGGATTGGCCCACCAACTGAGCCGATAGGGAAACAGTGACGTCATAACGCAAGTAGTGCCCCACATCACCGGAGCTGGGGTTAGGACGTTTGCACAGGCACCGACATTTATCGGAGCTGGGGTTAGGACGTTTGCACAGGCACCGACATTTATCGGAGCTGGGGTTAGGACGTTTGCACAGGCACCGACATTCATCGGAGCTGGGGTTAGGACGTTTGCACAGGCACCGACATTCATCGGAGCTGGGGTTAGGACGTTTGCACAGGCACCGACATTTATCGGAGCTGGGGTTAGGACGTTTGCACAGGCACCGACATTTATCGGAGCTGGGGTTAGGACGTTTGCACAGGCACCGACATTCATCGGAGCTGGGGTTAGGACGTTTGCACAGGCACCGACATTCATCGGAGCTGGGGTTAGGACGTTTGCACAGGCACCGACATTTATCGGAGCTGGAGGTTTGAGTTTGGCAGCGTGACGAGCAAGATTTGTGCTATGTTCAAGACGTTTCCTTCTGCATGTATTATACCTCAGGCGGAAATATAGGAAGGACAATAAAATACAATGAAATACGACATTGGATTCATCCTATTCTAGAAGTTAGATATACAGAGGTCTCTTTTTACACTCTGTTTGAGAAATTGCAAAAGTATGAATCGAAGTTTTACAATTATTTCCATACGAGTACAGTTACCTTCGATTACCTAGTGGAACGATTGGGTAACATCATCAAACGTCAGGATTCTAAAATGAGAGAGNCGGAGCTGGGGTTAGGACGTTTGCACAGGCACCGACATTTATCGGAGCTGGAGGTTTGAGTTTGGCAGCGTGACGAGCAAGATTTGTGCTATGTTCAAGACGTTTCCTTCTGCATGTATTATACCTCAGGCGGAAATATAGGAAGGACAATAAAATACAATGAAATACGACATTGGATTCATCCTATTCTAGAAGTTAGATATACANCGGAAATATAGGAAGGACAATAAAATACAATGAAATACGACATTGGATTCATCCTATTCTAGAAGTTAGATATACATAGGTCTCTTTTTACACTCTGTTTGAGAAATTGCAAAAGTATGAATCGAAGTTTTACAATTATTTCCATATGAGTACAGTTACCTTCGATTACCTAGTGGAACGATTGGGTAACATCATCAAACGTCAGGATTCTAAAATGAGAGANTGAGTACAGTTACCTTCGATTACCTAGTGGAACGATTGGGTAACATCATCAAACGTCAGGATTCTAAAATGAGAGAGTGTGTGCCTCCTAAGGAAATGATGGCAGTCATAATAAGGTAAGCAAAATCACATTATGTACAATAGCATGGATTTGTTCTTTTTCATTTCGTTACATTTAGAAAATAAACTGTTTTCATACAGCAAAACCAGGTAAGATATATCAAACACTGCACTTGGACAGTACTGAGGCAGGGTGTAACTGCAAGTCTCTAGACATACACATTGAAGTATATTGCCTATCGCCTGTAGTGATTTCCCATACCAATGGAGAATGCAATGAGAATTGCGAACAATTCGAACTTCCTGGTGATTCCAGCGGGCCAGGGTGAAAAGGGTGCGGAGGTGTTGGTGTTACAGGCATGTGGTAAGCTTTCAATGAAGATGATTGGTACTGATCACGTGATTTAGTGGCTGTGATAACTATTGCTGGGCGCTGTGCACACCGTTGTTGCTCTGGATTATATTCCGGTTTTACCTTAAAGGCACAGGCACAGAAGACTCGACTGCCCACACGCTGTACAAGATAAAGATAAATATTTATACTCTTGGGAGTGTAAAGTGTGCCACTTGAAGGGGGCGCAGAATATTACGGTGAAGGGATATGCGCCTGGCTGATGAGAGGTGAGTGATGATGGACATGTTGAGCTCGGTGTTGGGCCCGTTGCTTTAAATCTTTCAGTAGCTGCATAATAGTAATACGAAATTCCAACTGGTCATCCTCAGACAAGCGCTGCACACTAGGTTTGATTGACATAGAAAATCCATTATCTTCGTTGGGCACGTATCTATCGTTTAAGGCTCCAAGGATCTCTCTGTCAACATCCTCTATCTTCTATGATCTCTTAACAAGAAGAGGTCCAGCAGGTGGCTTGGGTTGCGTAACTCTGTCGGATTGATGCTCTCCTTCAAGCGTGTCTTCGTGATTGGGTTCTTCAGTGGAGTCCTAAAGTTCCTGTGGCTGAGACTCGAGGAGACTTGACTCTATGGCATCCTTCTTAAACACTTTGAGGAGAAATGATATATTACCATGATATGTATATTTCACGGTAGCACCCTGTCAATATTTCTTTCTTAATGACCATACGAAAGCATCCGTTATGTTCTGCCACTTCGCAGAACTAGTATCTCCTGAAATACAAGTTACCTTTTGTAATAACAATAATGTTGTGCATGTAGATAAATATTAACATGTGACAATCTGCGTTAGAACATATACAAATATTGTTGGTTAATAGAACACAAAGGATGTGTTTCAGGTACATTGCATCTGGTAATNTGCGTTAGAACATATACAAATATTGTTGGTTAATAGAACACAAAGGATGTGTTTCAGGTACATTGCATCTGGTAATACGTTTACTAACATGCACTACACCTACAGGTTGGTAATAAGTACAGTACGAAACATTGTGAAATTGGTAGGCAATACACTCTGAGACAATTTGAAGGATGAAGTGATTCCACACCCAACAGAAGAAAAGTGGAAACAGGTAGCAGAGAAGTTCGGGAAGTGCGCAAATTTTCCCTTTTGTATCGGAGCTGTAGACGGGAAGCATGTACGTGTGTCGACTTCCTGGNTGCGTTAGAACATATACAAATATTGTTGGTTAATAGAACACAAAGGATGTGTTTCAGGTACATTGCATCTGGTAATGCGTTTACTGACATGCACTACACCTACAGGTTGGTAATAAGTACAGTACGAAACATTGTGAAATTGGTAGGCAATACACTCTGAGACAATTTGAAGGATGAAGTGATTCCACACCCAACAGAAGAAAAGTGGAAACAGGTAGCAGAGAAATTCGGGAAGTGCGCAAATTTTCCCTTTTGTATCGGAGCTGTAGACGGGAAGCATGTACGTGTGTCGACTTCCTGGTAGTGGCTCAACGAACCTCAATTGTAAGAGTTGTTTTTCAGTCGTCCATATGGCAGTGGCTGATTCTGACTAACCATTCATATACGTAGACATAGGGGCGTACGGATAGAACTATGACTCGTCGGTTTTCATGGAGACAGATTTCTACAAATTGTTAGTCAAAGGACAATTACACATGCCACCACCAGGCCCCATACAACCAGGCGGTAATTTTAATGTTTCATACATTATGGTGGGATATGAAGCATTTGCACTTTCTACGCACTGTATGGGACTTTTTGGAGGACATAGTTTGAACGAAAAAAGAAGAGTATTTTACTACCGCTTATGTCGGGCGAGTAGATTTGTAGAATCTTGTTTCGGCATATTGGATAACAAACGGAGGATTTCCCACCGTGCACTGAACGTTTCCAAACATTTGGCAAAATATATAGCAAGGGCTTGTGTGATACTCCACAATGTAGTGCGTGCAAGAGATACTATTGGACGAGATGACCTCTATACAGCACAAGGGCAAGGGCTAGTCGATATGGAGCAAACTCTTCCCCCAAGGGGTTCCAAAAGTGTCAATGAAGTACGAGAACACTTTGCTGACTACTTTGTGAGCCCCGAGAGGTCATTACCGTGGCAGTTAAACAAAATATAGACTCAACATAAATCGAAGAGATGTAAATATAACNACGAGAACACTTTGCTGACTACTTTGTGAGCCCCGAGAGGTCATTACCGTGGCAGTTAAACAAAATATAGACTCAACGTAAATCGAAGAGATGTAAATATAATATAATAAAGGTTTTACTTGTGTACACATATGTAATCAAAACAATTAACTTTTCCATGCACTATTGTTATGAATGTGGACTAATGTCGAGGAGCTTGAATGTGAACAGTTGTGCTGTGTTTTAATTACTATTATAATTATTTAATTTGTCTGTTCTCACGTTAAATTACGTTAATCTACACGGTTCATGTAACCTGTGTTATAATGACAACATGGGTACGCTATTATTCACATATTAACTACATTAAAAAGGTTTAGAAATGGAAAACTGAGCTGACAGGGCTGCGACTTAAATAGAACTATACCATTGCTAGTCGTACCTATTTTCTGTTGCTGTTTCTTGTCCATTTTGTTAAATTCTTCTTCTAGCGTTGAGGATACTTCACTCCAGGCCTTCTGTTTCACCACTTTACCTTTGTATTCGTCTGCAGCTTTGTCCCGCAAACATGGCCTGCACTCAACCAACTCAATTGATAACAATACGTCGTAATTGAATCTACTCATAGCACTTTGGCGCATATTACTTGTTGCACGAACCAACAACACTCGGATACTACTACTCTACCACACGCCGCACAAATGCTAAGTCGTGGCCAGCTCTGGCATGATGGGTGACGTGTGCAAACTCCCATTACGAAAAATTGTTCTCGACAGTTAGATATCGGGCCTACACCCAATCTGTCGAGATCCAGTGTACTGTGTTCTCCGACAGATAGATGTTGGACCGATAATTATATCGGTTCCGTCACTGTCAGGCGCTGTGTTCAAGTCTCCCGTTGCAATACATCGATTTTCATGTCGTCCAATATCGGTGTTGGATCGGGCTCCGNGGATACTACTACTCTACCACACGCCGCACAAATGCTAAGTCGTGGCCAGCTCTGGCATGATGGGTGACGTGTGCAAGCTCCCATTACGAAAAATTGTTCTCGACAGTTAGATATCGGGCCCACACCCAATCTGTCGAGATCCAGTGTACTGTGTTCTCCGACAGCTAGATGTTGGACCGATAATTATATCGGTTCCGTCACTGTCGGGCGCTGTGTTCAAGTCTCCCGTTGCAATACATCGATTTTCATGTCGTCCAATATCGGTGTTGGATCGGGCTCCGNAGGCGCTGTGTTCAAGTCTCCCGTTGCAATACATCGATTTTCATGTCGTCCAATATCGGTGTTGGATCGGGCTCCGATATTATCGGTGCGTGTACAACCAGCCTTAGGGAGGTTGTACACGTACCGATAAAATCGGTGTCGGCACCGACACCGATAACGTAGGTACTGGAATTCCGTGTAATCTAATAGCCACGCCATACACAAGGCCGACACGACACAAATATCGGGACGACCGCCAACATGTTGGCATGTGGTTTTCGTAAAATCACGCATGCCTTTACAACTGATTTTGCGAATGATTTTGAAACATTCAGAGGTCTATAAAATATTCGCCACTTGTTGCTAAAAATGCCAAATGCCCACTCAACAAACCGCCGAGCCCTGCATAACCTATTGCTAAAAATATTTTTCTTCTGGCGCAGGAAATGCTCTTTATATGCCTCAGTAATTTATCTGTCAGAGTAAATGTTTTATCCCCTACCAAAATAAACGGTAGAATTTCATTATTACCTACTTGAATATTAGCTGGCTTTGGTATATTCAAACGCCCCTCCATTAACAATTTGTAAAAAATTATCCTTGGGAACACAGAAGAGTCGCAGTCATTACCATATGCCCCTACATCCACGTATACAAAGCGATAGTTAGAATCGACCACGTCCATTATAACTACAGAAAAAAAAGTGTTTATAGTTCAAGTACGTTGATCCACTACCGGGGAATTTAAAAACTCGGATATGCTTCCCGTCCACTGACTCATTGCAAATCGGAAAATGAGCTGTAGCTTTGAATCCTTCACTAATAGCTCGCCACGAATCCTCCCTCTGTCGGGAACGGAAACTGTTCTTCTACTAAATGCTCCCATAGTGATTCGCAAACTCTCCTGACGCAATTCGCTATAGTTTTCGCATAGGCATTTCAAAATCACAAGCGTACTATTTTTGGGTTGTGCGAATAATGTTTGTATTATTATTTTCATTAGTTGAAACTCGTAAAAAAGGGTTGTATACAAATAAAATTACNTTGTGCGAATAATGTTTGTATTATTATTTTCATTAGTTGAAACTCGTAAAAAAGGGTTGTATACAAATAAAATTACATGCAAATACAATGATATTCAATACAAGTATATATGAATGCAAGGTTTTATTTTAATGTACTTTCAGCAACTGTAACTAGGCACTGTAACTCTTTCCCTATTTTTTTCAGGTAACCTCATAAAAGACAAACGGAGCAATATCCGTGATGCTTTCACGAGATCTTTGAAGAAACAAAGTGGCCAATCCGCAACAAAAAAGTAGCTATATGCGGATGTTCTTCAGTTCCTGTTAAAAAATATCAGGAAACGACGATACGCAGACTAGCATCCGTACATAAGAGAGCAACAGTGAATCTACTGATAGACGGGGAGGCGGGAACTTTGTTAGAACCAAGTGAAAACGAAGAAGCGTCAACACCGAGTAGTGGAACAGTGCTGCGTCAACCTCGGAGACGGAAGCAAACCTCATTANTTGTGCGAATAATGTTTGTATTATTATTTTCATTAGTTGAAACTCGTAAAAAAGGGTTGTATACAAATAAAATTACTTGCAAATACAATGATATACAATACAAGTATATATGAATGCAAGGTTTTATTTTAATGTACTTTCAGCAACTGTAACTAGGCACTGTAACTCTTTCCCTATTTTTTTCAGGTAACCTCATAAAAGACAAACGGAGCAATATCCGTGATGCTTGCACGAGATCTTTGAAGAAACAAAGTGGCCAATCCGCAACGAAAAAGTAGCTATATGCGGATGTTCTTCAGTTCCTGTTAAAAAAATATCAGGAAACGACGATACGCAGACTAGCATCCGCACATAAGAGAGCAACAGCGAATCTACTGATAGACGGGGAGGCGGGAACTTTGGTAGAACAAAGCGAAAACGAAGAAGCGTCAACACCGAGTAGTGGAACAGTGCTGCGTCAACCTCGGAGACGGAAGCAAACCTCATTAAACGACGAAATTGACAGGAAGATACTGAACTCGTTAGAGAAAACAGAACCTGACGAGGACGAAGCATTTTTTTTTTTTTCATTTCAGTGCTACCATCTGTAAGACAATTTTCTGCGGATGACAAACTTGATTTCACAACGGCTGTTCTGAAAACAATTCGGAATATATAAAAAATCGCCCCAAACATTTCAGTTCTCCCTTTGTGATGCAAACATCTCCTCCAAACAATTCGTGCAGCACACGCGCTCTCTCTCTCATTCTCCTCGCCATGAAATGGACTCAAACTCTGGAAATATTGCACCTTTCCCTCAGATAACCCCCTCGTACACTTCAGTTACAACGTTCTTTGATTTGGATTGTCCAGCTCAATACCGCACTTCTGGGCAGCAAACATAAAACACTTTTGTCTCGAATATTTTATAAATTGTATACACGGTAATTGTTGTTTTTTGAGTTTCAAAATTAACAAAGTGTAATGATACCTTGCAATGATTGTTAAATGTTAAGCAGATGTATATTATTAGAATGTGATGAGACTTTCTTTGCATCAACAATTAATTAATTACAATAAAATTACCTTATCGTTACTGCGAGCATTTCCAATGGAAAAATGCTGTGTTTCGGCATTGAATGTGATGATCAAAACGTCCCAAGATGTAGTCGAATGTAAACATGCTCATTCTAAATTAGTAAAAGAATTTCCCCTCGTCTTCGCACAGTTTACCATATAGAGAATAGAAAATACTTTCAAGAGTTCTAGCGGCTACTATCGGATGAACCCAATATTCTCTCTCTCTCTCTGCTTTTGATGTCTCCTCCGCAAACGAAGCAAACACAACAAATAAAACCTCGTATTCTACACGGGAACCATGATGACTGCTCTGCCTACTGCACGATACTGATCGTCTTGCACGCCCCAACACCGACATTGTCGGTGCGTATACGGCAGTCTCCTCACATGTCGGCGTCGACACGGACACCGAGTACATGGACGCCCGCCCTTAGTCTTTATTCGAAAATCGGCGTTGTCATGCTGATGTACCTGTGGGCGATGTTCATGGTTCGGTCCCCATCGGATCTCGGAGTCACCCATCGTCGACTACCAGCCACGCCGGGTGATCCACGTATTCACCCGGGGCCACCAGCACAGCCGAACACCGATGAAAAATATCATCCAAGGAAGAGATAGACGCCTTGTGAATTTTATGGTGCAGGCTGGTAAAAAACGTTAATTTCGATGCAGAGAAATTGTTGGTGCCAGACATGAAACGATCGGGCTTCTCAGTTTGATGTTAATACTGCAGTGAAATTACCTTGTTAAAATAACGTTAATAGTTGCATTGTTTCAGCAATGAACAACAAATCCTTACATGAAGTCTTAATTACGTTTACGGCAGCGTTCACGTGAGTAAGAATGTGTAGGTACTATTAATTTCTAATAATTTTATTCGAAAAAAATGCAAAAACCTGGTATAAATGAGAGGTGAAATACATACCTAATTTTTTTCTGTCGTCTAGAGCAGTGAAGATTTAAATGCTTTTATTTACCATGGCTAAATTTTTATTTGTAACGTGTTGTTAATTTTTCGCCTTGAGCAATAAAACTACTGAAAGTGTTTGTGGGCGAAATTGGTTTCACGCAAGATGCATACGGTACGTTTTAAAACCGTGCTCATTTTCTCACGCCGTAATACCTGGCGCGCGCTGAAAATGAACCTCGGGACAATCACGCAATGTCATGGCTGTGAAATGCAGAGAGGGATAATAGGTTTCGGAATGAAGTATCATGCGCGATGTTTGCGCAAAACGTCNAGATTTAAATGCTTTTATTTACCATGGCTAAATTTTTATTTGTAACGTGTTGTTAATTTTTCGCCTTGAGCAATAAGACTACTGAAAGTGTTTGTGGGCGAAATTGGTTTCACGCAAGATGCATACGGTACGTTTTAAAACCGTGCTCATTTTCTCACGCCGTAATACCTGGCGCGCGCTGAAAATGAACCTCGGGACAATCACGCAATTTCATGGCTGTGAAATGCAGAGAGGGATAATAGGTTTCGGAATGAAGTATCATGCGCGATGTTTGCGCAAAACGTCNTTCATGGCTGTGAAATGCAGAGAGGGATAATAGGTTTCGGAATGAAGTATCATGCGCGATGTTTGCGCAAAACGTCACTTTGGTGACAAAATACGTATTGCCTAAGAACGTCGTGGAACGCGTCGGCTCGATACTTATTGACAGAATTATTTAACAAATTAGCATGCGAGTTACACTTTAAATTTCGCAAAGAATATCACGTTTTCCGTCTACTACTGAGTTTAAAATTTATTTAATGAAAATTTGTCAAGTAATATTTCGTGCATTGATAAAATGAATACGACTCACGCGGTATAGGCTACATTTCATGTTGGGGTGCCCCAGATGAGTTTAATTTCGCTTTTAAAGAAATCCTGTTATATTTATATAAACCCGTAATTTATTGGTAAAAAATGAAATAAAAGCTACAGCTGTGTGAAATTAAATTGAACTCTACAAATTATTAATTACAAATTTGTTTCAAAACTTACAAATAACTGTATCTGTGATCTCCTGCGACCTTATTTTATCCCGCATGAAGAAAATAATCGGGGTGGTACTGATTTACGGACAATAAAATATTGCAAGAATGTCCCGTGCTGTACGGTTAATTGTGCGAGTGTTTAGACAACTTAAAATTGCATAATATGCTTGGCGCGCAAAACCTTATATATATATTTTTTTGGTCAAATAGAAAATATTTATTAATTTGTGTACAACAGAAACAAGTTCATTTCTGTTTTCTATATTTCATTATCCACTTCAGGTCGCATCGTTATATCAGGGCGAGTACACCTCAACCATCCGAATTTTACCTCCACTAGTCCGTAATTTTTATTAACAGGNGCATCGTTATATCAGGGCGAGTACACCTCAACCATCCGAATTTTACCTCCACTAGTCCGTAATTTTTATTAACAGGAAGAAAGATTTAAAAAACGAAACTGAAAAATTGAATAGCTTAACACAAACATCAACTGCCAGACCTAATATAATTTTTGATGACTAGCTTATGCATTGTCGCTCGAGTCATCCGCTACGTGAGATACGCGGTTTGAGTATAAATTCTAAATTAGCGAACTGCCGTACTAGGTAAATTCTCATTAATCGAGCGAGTGATGCTGCAGTGCTTATTAAAACCGTGATTGCAGTACTAAGCAAATTATCTGCAGCAACTACATTCCTAGCAGCGTCCGCGCACACAAAATCACAGTAGGTGAATGAAATTATTCGCTAAAGAATGATTTCTACTTTCTAGTTTATCTAGAGATGTTAACTACCATAGAGTAATAAATCTCATTCCTTCTCTCGACGGGAATAGTACACAGTGTAAAGTGAAACAATATTACTCTCGCTCATTGACTAAACAAAATAATCATCCATTTATCTCAATATATGCTAGACACTAAATTATGTGCGATATAGCCGAACCACGAGCACAAAAGAATTGCTTGGACCCAGCCCAGCTCTAAAGGCCAATCAATTTAGTTACACTGATTACTGTACGTAGTTTGCGTAGCGTTCTCATTTCCTACCGCACTTTTGTTTCCCGAGTTCTTCATCTCGATCCCACCTAACCTCGTACATAATTTAGGCATCTGACCGCTGAGTAGAGTAGACATGTCGTTTCTGGGACAGGAGCCTCAGGTGCCTTGCCATTCTTGCATGGCCTTCGTGACGTTCCTGCACCTCCTGTGTTTCAAGTGGCACTCTAATTCTTCCGGCGACTCCTCTATGCGTGGCTTTTCCTTTCCATCACTAAACAAGTCTATTCATGCTTTCTATGCCAGAATTTATTAAATGAAACCAAATTTAACTAATCGTTTCCAGGCATCTCTCGCACTTTATCATTCCACTTGGATATCTTTTCCAAATTTCACGGATGTTACGCTAATATAACATCTGGAATTCAAATACGTGTCCTGTTTCTCATCCAGTCTTTCCTTTCGGCTCGTAGGCAACATTTCCCACTACATTTGTCTAATTTTATCGTATATAAATTTTTTACTTTAACAAACATAGCTGAAATGAAACGGCTAATATCAGGCTGTATCTAAATCCACCAACACTGAATATATATTTAACCTGATTTTTTCTTATGAATACGTGGTCTTCCTCCTGCTCTAAATTTTCTGTGATAAATCGTATACACCTCGCTAGTTTGGAATAAAATAAGAAAAACGGAAATTGAAACATATACCTAGTATCATTCCAGCCAGTCCTAGCAAACACTGCTTTCTTGAACCGTTCATAAAGTTACATGTTAGCTCATAAGTCTTTCCAAATAGGAAATAAAATATTAACCTGAGTTTTTCCAAACATTGTGGATCCGGTCATAAAACGAACCATACCTACGGCATAATTTTAAACTTCAGTTTTTGAAGTTATACTTCTTTTGGCACGTTGAGGGTAAAAGTTTACTGTGCAACGGAAGTTGCGCGCGCACAGTGTTGTGAAATTCGACAGTGAACGTGGTAGGGGTATGACCTAACGCGCATGCGCGTATAGTTGTTTTCAAGTATTTGAGGTTATGCGCGTATCGTCTAGCTATATACAAACGCAAGGTACACAACATAGGACGTGGTTATATTTAAAACCAACAGAAAATCAGTTCATGTATTAAGTAAATTGAAAAACATTTAATTTATATTAGTAATTATTTGTGACCATATATATATCTTATTAATTAATGTTACGTATATTGTGCCGTAAAAAATTTGTTAGTGACAAAAAATTGTATAATCAAATTTTGAAAGTGTTTTCAAGTATTTGAGGTTAATTTAAATATGTTATTTAATCAAACCTTTATTTATTGTATTTAATGTCTTTTTTTTGGTCATTTTATCGTTTTTCCTACTTACATAAATCATTTGCATACGTAAGAAAATTTTATTTTAGTCACGCCAAAGAAGTATAACTTCTAACTCGCGTACATAAGTACAGTCACCCACTTTATTTAGTGTATATACATTAACACCTTTGATTATAGTACAAAACTTTAAATATGCATATTATTACACATATATTCACGTATAATTATAGCAGCAAATGCATGTTAGGGTTACCTCAGTTACCTCTGTCTGCTACTTTATTCTGCGTGACTGATGTGTTCATATAAATAGCGATACTTTGCCAGGACTAGTGGGAATCGCGGTGGCGTACAGGTGTCACTTTCTAGCACCTTAAAACTTTATCTTAATTTATTATTGAACAAATCATAACATTTACTTCAGGAGAAATATGCACGTAATTGAATTAAAATTACAGTTGAAATATATTGAAAGTGTTTACTCAAATGCACCAATCAATTTTGTATCAAATTTAAAAGAAGTTTCCTTACTTCAAAAATATATTACAACAGGGGATATTTACTTTCATATGTAACAAATAGCTGGACGCTTTATAAATGGTATCATATTCACTTTTTCACGGTTTGCTTCTGACAAATTAATTTTTCTGGAGTTGAATCTTGATTTTTTTGAAAAATATATTTTTTATGAGTTTATAGTGACAAAAGGCAAAACTACATAGTAAGTTAAACCGTAGTCTTTTCTAANAAAAAATATATTTTTTATGAGTTTATAGTGACAAAAGGCAAAACTACATAGTAAGTTAAACCGTAGTCTTTTCTAAATTTGGAGAAAAAATTTTCCATTTCAGAGAATAATGAAACGTTTATAAACCTATCACTGTTTAAGTATTAACACTTTCAGTGACAGAAGGAAAGCTTTAAGCAGTGGTGTAGTCGGGAAAGCGGGGATATTAGGGTTATAACATGCCCCCTCCTTGCCTTTGAGTTTGTAATCTATTGTTATTAAGATTAAAAATAAGCTATTAAAAGTGCTGAAATTTAGTAAAAGCTGTAAACTGTGATGCATGTTATTATATTGTAAAATAATAATTATCATAGTATTTGCCATTATTAATGCGTCTCAGAACCGCTGACGCCAGTACACTGAGGAAAATTTTTTGTTGAATCTAATAAAGTTTATTTGGCGCAAACAAATTATCTGTTTGTATAGGGGCAGTAAAATATTTTGTAACTGAAACAAAATTATTTAGTTGTTCTTATTTGGTTACTGAAACAAAAATCAGTTAAGTGCAAATAACTATTTGCTGGGTTCTGCGTACATTAAACAGTTTCGGTTAATATAAAATAAAATTATAAGCCTGACCAAGATTCGAACCTAGAAAGTTTGCGCCCGAGCGCTAAGCCATACACAACCTCCGCTTATGTGACAACTAGAAATATTTGGCTGTTTTAAATTATATACATATAAGGGTGATTATAAAATAATACCCCGACTTTGAAGGTGTATAATATAAAAACCAAACAACCTACAATCTTGATTGACCAATCAAATGAACCGTAGAACCGTGAAGTTTGTTTATCATACATTCATAAATGTTCAATGTAAACACCACGAGCTGCTCGAACGACATCTACGCGAAAATCAAACTCGTTCCACACTCTTGTCAGCATGTCCGGTGTTACGGTTTGGATGGCGTTCGTTATTCTCGTTTTGAGGTCGTCAATGTTAGCCGGCAATGATGGGCAAAACACTTGATCCTTTATGCATTCGCACAGAACACTTGTGGCGGAAGAATACGTTCTGCTCAGTAAACTGTCAAAATCACTCCACTCTAAAGGCCAGTATAAAAAGTAGACGAAAAGTTTTTTTTATAACCATTGTTTTTTAACAATTTTTATATGTTTCTTATAGCGCGTAGGTGTTTTCCAAAGAAAAAATTAGCGATGAATGTTTTTGTAAATATTTTTTTGGCCATTTTAATTCATTTCTCGATGACATAGATTTAAGAAAGTATGTTCTTCTAGAGTTTACTGAGTGTTATTACTACCTGTAAAGACTAAGCTACGGTATTAGTATTACTACATGTAAGCCGAATCTATAAAATATTATTAATTCAATAGCAGCGAAGCAAGAATAACACGAAATACGTTAGACGTGGTTTTGCACTATTCTTTTCTTTCTATTCTTCCCTGCTGGCCATGGAAAAGGAGAAACCTCTGCGAATGTTCAATATTTCCCGGGCAATCTGAAAATTGGTGTCCTTTTAAAGACTGCTTGATGAAAACATAAAATATTTTGATGGGATAAAATACAGTTTGAAATATTTAAAGTTAAATATTTAGTGTTACTTTTTCTTTACAGACCCGATTATATCTCAGATGTTTAGAAAATGCACATATTCAATAACAATTCAAGGGATAGGGATGGTTGAGAGAACAATTTGCGAAGAGAGATATGGTAATTGTATCAAAAATGTAAACAATGTATCTGCCGACAGTTATACCATCTGACTCAAACACCTTCTCATTGTCTTAAAACTTTCAGTTAGGAAAAATTAAAGTATTGCCAGACACAAGGCGAAATTAAATTTAAATAAATGTTCTGGAACTCTTTGTTGTGCATTTTAATTCAAAAGTATAATTTAACGTGAGCTAATATTATTGTTCACGTTTCTCACGGTTGATTATAATACTTTTTGCAATAATATATGTAAGAAAAGTCAACGCGTTTTAATTATGATCATTCCAGCGACAATTAATATCTTTAAGAGTGGAGAATAACTTTTTTACAAATAAATATTAATTTGTTGATGCCTATAAGAAAGCAGGAAACAGTGTCGAAAATTCATGCAGACACTGAACTATATATTTCACTGTCCTTCAAATAATTTATCCAGCTTTTAAATGGTTTCTATTTGTGTTTGTAAGTGCAAGATGCTTTGTTTAAGTTTTTTGTGGTAATATTTACGGGCAGGGGAGGTAAAGTTTGCGAGATTTTGGCGGGAAACTCGATTTTCCTTAAAGATCTAGTATGCAAAAGAAAATATTTTATTTAAATTCTATAACTCACATTTAAATGATGTTAAATGTTTCACTGTTTTAGCTGGATACTAAATATCACTCTTAAAGTTGGCTTTTATAACTTTATCTGCGCTTGAATAAAACAATTAAATAAAAAAAAATTTAATTTCCTCCAGTACTAGTGAAAAACAGTTTATAACACGTTAACAGTTTAAGATGTTTATTTTAACTTATTACTTAATTAATGTGAATTTATAAAAAAATTTATTAGTTTAACCTCTTAAGGAAAGTTAGCAAATAAAAAATACGCATACAAATATCTTGTTAAATAAAAACTTATATCATACAAAATAATTTCTTCAAATATATATTTCTTCAGGCGAACTAACGAAAAAATATGGCTGTACAACATGGGTAGTTAAATTATTCTTTGGTTGTTGCAAATTGCAGTGTCAAATACGCGTGAGACCACACAGTGGAATTCAATACAAACGTTAAAAGTGCCATAATCAGTTTGAATATATTTTTTTGAAGAAACTTCAAAATATACTATTAACATTTTGCATTGTCAAATATTTTTCAGTTATGAATAAAATATTGTAAACGGCACAAATGTACAATTTTACACGAACAGGTTGAGAACGTGGATTCTAAAGAAGAAATTAGGTTTAGCAGGTATCTGCTGGTTATTACTGTACCATGATAATGCCGCGATAATTGGCGCACAATGAAGTCACTTACCTCTACGTCTGAAACTAAGACGGCGAATCAGGTCACACGGAGATACGCCCGGTAACAGGGCAACACTGAACTGATAACCTTGTTACCTACTCACGCAGTATTAGAGAAGTTCAGCAGACCGAGACTCAAAGCTCAAGTTTAAGACGCACTAATAGAATTGTAGTCACCTAGTGAAATATTTCCAGTTGTAGTAGTTCGAGCCGAACCTTGCTGATATAACTACCTCCTAACTGAATTTAAGAGGTTAACAGATACTTCCTAAAGAACTGTTAAACTTCAGTTGTTATTATTTCCGACCTTTAATTAGACACCGGAAAACAAAACAGTATTATCAAAGAACCTGCAAATAATCTTAATTTTTTGAAGTTAACTTTAGTCAAAACGTGTTCATTACCAGAAGGATCCAAAGTGGCGGGATATCTGCAAACTTAAAAGTGTCTCGTTTACCTCAAGATTATACGGAGCGAGTTTTGTGCCAATTATATGTTGAATAATGTTATGTTACACTGTACGTGGATATCACATACTAAAATACGATTTAGCCTTATTACACGTATGCAATACAAATAAAATAACAAATTTGTTTGGCATATAAAGACAGGTGTATTTCATTTCTTTGTTAACCATATATATATATACATGTATAGGCTACCCACGATATGTAGAAACGATCATGTGAACACAAATATGATAATAGTTTTACACAAAATTTTACATGCGTAGTAAAAAGCGTCAGCATACAATAGTGCATTCAAAATGCAAGGTGCGTTTAGAAAGAAACACAAGTAAAATATTTTTCACGTGCTGATTTGTAATGTATTCCAGTCGCTTCCTCGAAACACGTCCACAGTGTAAACTGTAGTTAACACTTTAATGCTCAAGGAAATGTGCAGAAGATAGCGTCTTGATTTACATTTATGAGCGCAAATACAGTCAGTTTAAGAAGCGTGGCGATACTATCCTCAGCCAAAAAGCTGACTACAATGTCTGTGAGCCACAATTGTAAGGCCTCTTTAGTGAACTGATTGACCCCCACCCTGCATAAAACATTTTTGTTTTTAGATAGCAGAACACCCTTCAAAATTACGCTGTCACGCCCAAAGAAAAAAACGTGCTTGCTATGACTAGCAGAGTAATGCAGAGAGAAATGCATGCAGAATCGGCCGGATATCCTCTAGGCTTTTACCCGGAATATCCAAAAAACACCCCCACTCATTGCTGCACGTACCACCCAAGACGCCAAACTCAATGATCTTACCAACCATGGGGATAAACAGGCTGCGGTTAGAGCAAAACTACTCATGGAGAGGACTAACCAATATAATAAAAACATTTATTTAAATTTTTCCGTTTTTATTTAGGGCATTCTCACACACCTTCCCTTTCCCACCGCCTTTTAAAACTTTACAATTGTACAATGTCATATTCTATTTTTTTGGATTTTTATTTACATGTCCCTCTTTTTAATTAAATAACTTTATATACATATTACATTATTTAAATATTTAACGACAACAAAAACGTAAGTTACCGATAAAATATTATAACTAAGCAAAATTTAACGGCAAAAAATAGCTAGGTGCCGAATTTCAATATCAGGCTAAATATAAAATTTTGAATTTCAAAATTACGAGTTGACTCAACCTAGTAATTATCTGGCACCAAGAATAATGTCCCACTCCCCCCGCCTTCATCCATCCACATACTATAAAACTCATACTGTATCATTTCACTGACACGTATAACAATATCATTGAAGTAATCACCTTAGCACTTTGGTTTGTTTTTTAGATAAAAGCGTTTAGTGTAAAAATTTTATTGATTTTAACAACTGATAAGTATGAGCGTATGNAGTAATACTATTTAATATACAACCAAACTAATTATCAGCATTTATTGGATTTCTGCATTGTTTCAAATTAGTGCAACAGCTGTTTCCCTACATGACAAAAGAACAAACTAATGTTGGTTCATAACCTATCAGATATACACTATGGTGACAAAAGTCATGGAACACCTTATATCGTGTCGGATCTCCTTTTGCCCGGCGAAGTGCAGCAACTCGACGTGGCATTGACTCAACAAGTCGTTGGTAGTCCCCGGCAGAAATATTGAGCCACGCTGCCTCTATAGACGTCCATAATTGCGAAAGTGTTACCGGTGCAGGAGTTTGTGCACGAGCTGACTTCTCGATTACGTCCCATAAATGTTCGATGGGGTCATGTCGGGCGATCTTGGTGGCCAAATCATTCTCTGGAACTGTCCAGAATGTTCTTCAAACCAATCGCGAACAGTTGTGGCCCGGTGACATGGTGCATTGTCATCCAAAAAAAATTCCATCTTTGTTTGGGTACATGAAGTCCATGAATTGCTGCAATTGGTCTCCAAGTAGCTGAACATAAACCTTCCCAGTCAATGATCCGTTCAGTTGGACGAGAGGACCCACTCCATTCCATGTAAAAACAACCCACACCATTATGGAACCACCACCAGCTTGCACAGTTCCTTGTTGAAAACTTGGGTCCATGGATTCGTAGGGTCTGCACCACACTCGAACCCTACCACCAGCTGTTACCAACTGAAATCGGGACTCATCGGACCAAGCCACGGTTTTCCAGTCGTCTAGGGTCCAACCGATATGGTCACGAGCCCAGGAGAGGCGCTGCAGGCGATGTCGTGCTGTTAGTAAAGGCACTCGAGTCGGTCTTCTGCTGGCATAGCCCAGTACAGCCAATGTTCGCCGCACTGTCCTAACGGACACGTCCGTCGTACGCCCCACATTGATTCCTGCGGTTATTTCACGCAGTGTTGCTTGTCTGTTAACGATGACCATTCTGCGCACATGTCGTTGGTCTCGGCCATTAAGTGCAGGTGGTCTGCCACTGCGTTGTCCATGGTGGGAGGTTATGACTTAAATGAGGTATTCTCGGAACACTCTTGACACTGTGGATCTCGGAATGTTGAATTCCCTAACCATTTCTGAAATGGAATGTCCCATGCGTCTAGCTCAAACTACCATTCCGCGTTCAAAGTCTGTTAATTCCCGTCGTGCGGCCATAATCACGTCAGGAACCTTTTCACATGAATCACTTGATTACAAATGAAAGCCCAACCAATGCACTCCCCATTTATACATTTTTTACGCGATACTACTGCCATCTGTATATTTGCATATTGATATCTCATGACTTTTGTCACCTCTGTGTGTTTCAAACTATTAGCAGAAGAGCAAATCCAAAACAATAAATATTATTCTTTTCACATGACTTTTGAAAATAGACATATTTTTAAAAGTGTTGTGGAGTTCATAAATAAATATAAGTATGTGGGCGTGATATATTGAATTTAACACTGTTCTTTACTTTGAGAAAGCCTACACAATTTGTACAGGTTGTATAATTGATGCTGAGCATAAAAGGTAATACAGAGAGCCACTTTTAACAAAGAATTAGAAAAATACTTTAAGAAAGTTAGCCTATTGAACGTAATTCAACTCTAAAATATAATATTTCTTTTTCTAACTCACCAGAGCTACTGTACATATTCTGAGAGTTAAACCAACATGCACGAATATTGTTTAAATACATGTGCCCTAGAAATTCTGTAAATATTCTTTTATTGTATGTGAAGTTCATAAAACAATTAGGTACTGTGTAGGCCTAAATATCCATCATTGCATATAATACATTTCCTTTCTACATAAAGTCAGAGTAATTTAACCCAGTTAGTGGACATTAAAACAAATTAAAACATATGACTGGGGCTATATGGTTCTGTAATAAGAGTTGTAGTATAATATAATAAATAATTTAAACTTAGTTTTTTAACTTAAACCGCAAAAAGAAGTACATTTTGCAGCATAAATGTGTTAAAGCTGGAAACTGTGCAATATGGCGTTACTAAAACATTGTAGAAAACAAGTTAACCCATGAAAGTTATTTCAGTATGGTTATCAACTAATATTTTTAAAATAGTCTTTGCTTCTAACAATATAGTTACAAATTAAATATTACTGTTTATTCCTAACAAATTATTTCCATGGGTTTTCCTGTAGACGCATGGGGATGTAAAAGCATGTAGATGTAACGCTAATGTTTAAAATTCCTATTTTAATTTACAATGTTTCTTAAACATACGTTAAATTTAAAAAGCCGACAATATGTTACCTTCAAAGTTAAATACATAAGACTAGATATAATTTCAAATCGAGTTCTCTGAATGACCCAGTTATACCTCTTTGCAATACTCTATTTACAGAAATGACCAAATGGGTGCTAGCGTCACTGACTTGCTAACGAAAATGTTGGCGCTTGTTAGTTACAACACTGTTTAACTAGAGGTTTCCATCCATTGAACCTGTCGTGGTGTTTTATTTGAGTGACTATGACTATCACGCTTCATAATATAATTCCTTTGATAGTAATTACTTTCTTAGTATTATTATTTCAGTGATCTATTTAGGTTCAAGATAATCTTATGAAATAACTTTTTACACCATATGTGCGCTCATGAGCTTAAGAAGGAGTGCCATGTGTATTTAAAACAAATAAACTCATAATTTCTCTGGAGCAATTTCTATGGATTAAGATGACGAGAATGAGTTGTGTAGCAGAGGAATGACTCATACTGTATCATTTCACTGACACGTATAACAATATCATTGAAGTAATCACCTTAGCACTTTGGTTTGTTTTTTAGATAAAAGCGTTTAGTGTAAAAATTTTATTGATTTTAACAACTGATAAGTATGAGCGTATGACGTTTCTTATTCACAATGTAGCTCAAAGAAAAGCAAATAATCCAATATCTAAAGAAAAAACAAAATAAAATTGTTGAACCAGTACAAGAAATGTCACAAGTGAACAAAGAGTAAAATACTAGAAAAGGAAATTAATTTTGAAAATGTATAGACTGATGAAAAATAACGCAACAGAATATAAAAATCTCTTAGNAGTATGAGCGTATGACGTTTCTTATTCACAATGTAGCTCAAAGAAAAGCAAATAATCCAATATCTAAAGAAAAAACCAAATAAAATTGTTGAACCAGTACAAGAAATGTCACAAGTGAACAAAGAGTAAAAGACTAGAAAAGGAAATTAATTTTGAAAATGTATAGACTGATGAAAAATAACGCAACAGAATATAAAAATCTCTTAGNTACTAGAAAAGGAAATTAATTTTGAAAATGTATAGACTGATGAAAAATAACGCAACAGAATATAAAAATCTCTTAGAAAAGAAACCACCTTCGCCCGAAGACAACGATAATGTCACGCATAAAAGTCAGAGAAATTCAAGAAAGAAACTTGTAGCGACAAATAGAAAGAGTAACATAATAGGGAACTGAATATAAAAGAAAAATTATAAAAACTTTAAAGAAAAGCACAAAAAATTTTTTTTAAGACTTATATGGGAATATAAAGAAACACTGCCTCCTGCACCCAAGATACGGGCAAGTCACATGCTACAATAAATGGACAAATCAAAAGTATTGAACAAACCTCACTTTGCCGAAGTCACAACAGACTGTATGCAGACAATACCACAAAGTCTGAAAAAGAAAAACAGGCAATTAAAAGGTATTATCGAGATAAATAGTTATAAACTTTTCGTCTTCTTAATTACAGCAGGCATGTGCTGAAAAGTGGTAGTGGAATTTCTCAGGTATATAGGATTTCAATTCTAGAGTACAAAAGAAAAACAGAGAATACCAACATGAACCACGTAAGACATGAGATTGAGGATTTTTCAGAGTTGGAAATCATCTCACGCATATGTCCAGGGTGGAAAGACCACGTTGCCAACAACAAAGTTACCAAACACAAGCGATTTCTCTGAAGTTCTTTGAAGATTTAGCACTGTCAGTATTTGAAAAGCTTTCATCAAATGCCAGTTATAGAAATGAATTGTTCTGCAGGTGCAAATATTTCCGGATAAAACATATGAAAGCTTCAGAACGTGACACACGATTGTGTATAACCTGTGCCATCACGGAACACCTCGTTTTGGTTCTTAAGTGGTTTGAAATTACAACGTCACTGGAAAAGGTTGTGAAAGGTCTCTGTTGTGCTGACCAAACAAGAGGATCACCTGCTACATATCTGTGATAAATGCAAAACTTTCGAAATGAACTACCATAGTAATATTTTATCTGTGCTAACATACTGGATCAAGTGAAGAGAACATTTAGAAATCAGAAAATAAGAGAAAACTAACAAAAATAACTAAAGGAAAGCTCGGCTGCAAAGTGAAAGACTTCGTAAGTGAGTTTGAAGCAAGCATCAGACGTTTGGGTGGCTCTTAACATCGAGGGCTTGAGAGTTTCCCATATCCAGAGTGGTTTTATTTATATGCTGTGTAGCTCAAGACCTCGATATTAAGTGCCGCCCAAAGCTCTCTGGATATGGGAAAGGTGCACCAGATGGCATATGTGGCGTATTTAAACGAATTACTAAAAGATTTGTTGCTGATAAGGTGTTGCAGATTTTGGATGTGTTTTTAAAGGATCGACACAAAATGTGAAAGGAGTAAAATATATGAAAGTTGCTGAGAATTTAGTTAAAAATTATATTCTAAAATTGACCGAACTAGAACAATACCTTTCCATAAGACAAGGCAAGTGTAAAAAGTAAAAAATTACAGCAACAATGGTGTTTTGAGTTTTCGGAAGCCTAGTTGATTCAGGGAAGATTCTGTTAAGTATGGTATGCGAACTATAAAGTTATTTCAAAATGGAGGACGTAGCATTCCGGAGTTTGAGACTAGGTCCAATTAATGTGAAAACCTCAACGAACAGAGTTCGATTTTAAGATGTTTGCACAGATGACGGTTTCGAAAAGGACCGAGACTAGACAAAGGATTTTGTTGTGCAACTGACATTCGACCTGAAACTTTCATTCTAGTGGAAAGTAAAGGGGCCAGTACAATGGAGAGTAACATATTTGTTACGCTATATCGTTATGTAGCCGTGGTTCAAGGCAAAACAGACGATAGTGAAATGAAAGTAGTATTTCTGCACGTGTGTAAATTACGAAATGTCCGAAAAGATGGGATGAAATAATGTTTCATATGTAAATTTCCAACCAACCGTTTCGGTGTTAAAAATTGTGTTACGTGATATTAATTAGTGTGTAGGCCTTTAACTAGTTCAGGGCTGAAGTTTTATGTATTTGAACTACTCTAAAATAATTTTTTCGGTATTTTCTGTGCAATTTGTATAGAATATTACCTTTTTTAAAATTAAATATAAATATTTTGTAGTTTAAAAGGCATTGAATTATTACATCCACACGGTTCATATTATCCGAACTTTGTTAGAAAACTTCTTTGAAATCATTAACACTCTTTTTTTTTTTAAACATCCATCAAGTATGTATTTTGTGTTAGGCATATTATATTTTTAAAAATGCATCTAACTTAAAAACGTACAGTATGTCTGACAAATCTTAACAAAAGAGAGAAATGTTTTTCTAATATAAAAGTAGTTAATATTTCCTCTCACTCTACCATGATTCCTCTGGATTCTCATTTCCCAAAATACTTAATAAAACCAGTTAAATTGCAATCTTCTAGTTATCCTATGTTACATCACTTAATAAACGTAGGTTCCATTAAGTGCACATGCATTCGAATTCAGTATTACATTTTTTTCTCCACAAATTATGAAGTCCAAAGTGCACAGATTTCAGATTCAAATAGAATCAGGACACAAATACTGCACTCAGTAGACGTAAAACAAATCTCGTTCTACTACGCCATCCGAATAAGTGCATTCAACTAGAGCAGGCTTTGATAAAATAGTAATTTTTTTTTAACATACGGTCGGCGAATGAATTTTCCTTGATTTGAGTTACGCTATGCATTTACAGTAGAACTTATTGAGGCAGCCCTAAGAGGGAAGTTGCTTTCAATCCATTACTGATGTTGGCTCTTATCGCACAGTGCCGCACAAACCGCACTCCGCCATCTGTAAATTTCTGCGGACGCATCCGCGCAGTGTCGCGATGTGCCGCCTCCGTCATATCGCGCGATGCACGTCGGTGATGCGCATGCATAATGCAGCATTGTGCTCGGACCCGCTCGGCTGCAGGACACGTATTACGACGGGATGGAAGGGGAGTGGAGAAGGGTGGATTGGGGTTTAGGGGGCGAAATTACGCGACGAGGTCACGCCATTGTTGAATGAATGTTTCATAAACACGCCATCGCGTAAAACGCGGCGAAATAAAAAACCCTGCTGTCTGGCGAATCCCGACCACTTACGCGTTGTTGAAGTGCGGTAGTGGAGATGATATTACAGCTGGAGGGGCATGTGTAGCAACCAACTGCACGCTGCTCCCGCCCGAAAGTAGATCCACGGATGACGATGTAGGTAGTAGTAAAGTCCTTTCTAATGGAGCATTGCACCCGACTGTATAATCTACAGAACATCACTATAATAAGTAGTACACACACTTCAAAAATGTTCAGAAAAGTACCGTTTATGCTGGATATGAAAGAAGAATAAATGTATTTTGTAACAATGTAAAATATAAAAATTTAATAAACTTACATAAATTCTTAAAAACAATATTTAGTAATCCTTTTTTAATTAATTAAATACTCAGCGTATTTCTAAACTGGATGTTTTAGGAAGTACATTTTGTAGGAAAACCTTTGCCTATTTGTGGAATCATAATAATTAGTTTGGCATGAAGCAAGAAAATATTGCTACTGATAAACCTGTAAATTATTCTAAATAATCGATTTAATATACATAAATTTTACTTATGAAAATAACAACTTTTGTGGTTGAAGTGAACATGCATAAAATCTATTATTTAAAATCGTAAACGTTATTTATATTTTTTTATTACACACAACCGGAGTAATTACTATGACGATCTAGCTTTATGAAGGGCTTTGTACAAAAAGTGCTTTCTGAAACGTCCATAATGGAAAAAGCTTAAATTTCAATCCGAACTAACTATTTTTTATTTAATATTTTCAAAAATTTAAACGGAAATTTTTTTACTAAATTATTTACAATTACATAAACGTATTCTCCTTTCATATGCATTACAATTCACAGTATTGTGATAATTTTGGTAGTTTATTTAGTAGTTTTTAATGAGTTCAACATGTTGTACAGTCAGGAGTGTTCCATTGAAAGACACTCTCCTACCTTAAAAGCATATTTCACGACTATTTTTATTACATTATCTGAAAGAGCCACATAGATGTAAATATTTGTAGACAAATGATTATAGTATTAAAAATATAGCACCGAAAAGTCGAAAATTTCATAATATGGGAGCCTAAGTTTCTATGCTCCTAATTAACTTTGCCAAATAAGTCACAGGTCATGTGATCTAGACCATATACACAATGTGTTAATTATCAAGTTATTTTTAGCAATGGGTACTCGTGTTCTGAATCTCTTCTTGAATATATATTGCTGTTTTTTTTTCGAACACATTTATATTCGTCCAAGGGAAACTAATAAATATTATGATTACTTTCTCTCAGATGAATAAAAACGTGTTGGCAAAAACATCAATACATATATTAAAGTAGATTCAGGATGTCAGTGCCCAAGTACAGATTTTTAAATATCCTTGATACTTTATTAATATGTTGTGTATAAAATATATGACGTGATTTAGTTGGCAAAGATAATTAAGAGCATAGAATCTTGGGCTCCCATATTCCGAAATGTTCGATTTTTTGGTGAAATATTTTGAAAACTGTAATCAATTGACTACAAATATTTACACTTATGTGGTCCTTATAAATGTAAATCTCTTTCAGATAATGAAAAAAAAATTATCGTGAAATATGGTCTAACGAATAAACGGTTGGGAAATGGGGTAGGATACTGGGTCTGAGACATACTCGTATGCAAACGCCGGAATAACAATACGATAATACGAGGTGGAGCTGGAGAATGAATACAAAATCGCAAGGAATCGGAGAATACCAAGAAAACCCTTTGGAAACGTCCACCAAGTTCTGTCATGTGAAAATCTGAGAATGCCGGGAAATAGGTCAGATCGTTATGTAGGGGGGTAGGGGGGGATCGGCGAGCGAACCGCCCGCTCTCCGCCGGAACCGCAATTGTATGTTTAACTATACTTACATATTCGGTATTTTATATATATGTTTAAGTTCTGGAATGTCGCTCTGTGGTGATGTAACACACACAATATTTCATCGCAAGGCATACGNTTATATATATGTTTAAGTTCTGGAATGTCGCTCTGTGGTGATGTAACACACACAATATTTCATCGCAAGGCATACGTAACAACATCTTGGTAGAACTTCTTTTAGTCCTAATTTATGATAGCATAGTGTCTAGATATGGGGCAATATATTTCCACGGGAATAACACATGCTAACCCGGAAAGGTTTATTTTAAATTAACGGAATTCTTTTAAAATAACACTGCACTGCATCTTCCGTTGCAGATGTGGCCAACGCCAAAAAAAGTCACAACAATTTTAAAATAACTGGAACCACTATAAAATCTGTGAGAACATTCAGGGCAGACACTTCCTGCTAAGTATTGTTGTTGCATGTGGATATGAACTAGACTCAGGTCGATTCCCGGTGCCAATAAAAATTAGTTGTCACGTGCCCTCCATTTCTCTCGACTCAGCGTGTTTCAGTGAGATGTGAACGTGCTTAACTTTGAATCAGCTTTAAAGGAACGATTTTTCTTATTTGTTCTATATTCATTTTTAATCACACCCACTTCCGTTTGTATTGTGTATTGTCTTATGGCATGAGTTGAGAGCTTCAAACTACAGAAGCGAATACACTGGAAACTGAAGTCTCATTTCGTTTGTGAGTGAGCGTGCATATTTTAATGGTAAAAATGGGTTTTTTTTTTTTTTTTTTTTTTTTTTTTTTTTCAGAAATCCAAAATTACGAAAGATCTACCGGCGCAAATAGCCCTCAGTTAAGCCGAGAGAGGAGATTATTATGGGAACTTACGTGCAAAAGATTTGAATATTATATAACACTGTACATTTCTACATTTTTCTTATATTTATACATACACAAAGATGCACATATATAAACGAGCTTTTCCAGATTGAATATTTTGCAGCACAGCATTACGAATTATCCAAGACGTGCCATTCTNCACATATATAAACGAGCTTTTCCAGATTGAATATTTTGCAGCACAGCATTACGAATTATCCAAGACGTGCCATTCTTAAATTCGTTGTGAACAAGTATATTCGATATAGAGTTAATGCAAAGTTAACATGTCTATCCCCTTTTTAACTTAAATGTGAATAGTTATTTACGCGTGTGTGTGTTAGTCTGTCGAAATATTCGGTACAGAACTTCTATCAGGATACAGTACAAAGTGTAAANCATTTACGCGTGTGTGTGTTAGTCTGTCGAAATATTCGGTACAGAACTTCTATCAGGATACAGTACAAAGTGTAAATACGCTGTTTTATGAAGTGACAACTGTACTTCCCCACGCCTCAGCACTGCTAGCATGTGTACACGTCAACCGCAGAGCAACACAAACTGCGCGAACTGCTGCACAGTTGCGCATGCACTGGTACACGTGTTTGCTCTTACGAAGATGATAGCCGGAGAAAGCGCGACTGACGTCATAGTGAAACAAACAAAACAAGTCAGAGTTTGGTTTAAGTTTGCATAGTTAGGCACAGAGGTTTAAGCATATTGGTTAAAGCCTGCTTCTAAACACCTTGTTGCCGACTCGGTGCTCAGAAATGTTGAAGCCACGTCCGGAGTCGTTTTCAAATCGTCACTGGACCGCGCCTTCTCTTCATCCTAAACGTGGCGCTTTAGCGAGCCCGAGCACAGAGGACCCTCAAGTGGACGTATATGTTGCCCCGTTGTAGTTTGCTGTTTCGCGAAAACGTTAGGAAGTTCATGCAAGCAGTTCTGAAAATAAATATTATACTTTGAGAGAGGACGTGCACTCCACAGTTTTTTCATTTCCACATCAGTAAGTCCAGTTATAGTAGGGGCGTGGTTTGACGTGTCCTGGTCGCATTTCCTTGAGACGATGCAGTAGAGTTGTTGTTGAGTTGAGAGATTTTTGGCGGTTCTTAACAACGAAGTTTTGAGAGCCGATGAGGGTGAAATTATGTGAGAATGGAACAGCACTGGAGTTCCGGGTGGTGGGGGGAGGGGGGAGATCCCCTAGAATACCCGCCGATCAGCGGCATTGTACGGCACGATTCCAACTTGTGAAAATCCGGGAGTGATCTGGCTGGGATTGAACCAGGTTCGCCTTGGTGGGAGGAGAGCAGTCTAACCACTCAACCACCGCGGCCCAATGATGTAGTAAAACGCTAGATGAAAAGTTTATTTAATTTTAAATTTATCTTATTTTGACTTTAGTTATTTACTATCATTATTGAGTGTTTTGCACTAGTCCAGTACTAAGGTCCTTTACCACTCATTATTTCTGCCACGAGTATTCTTCACAGCCATTTATTGAATGTGCTTTGTGCTGAACGCTTACTGTTATCTGGTACATCTTGTGTATTACCGAAATTTTATTCATAGATTGTCTTGTTAACTATTTCGACGAGGACATGCTCCATAAAATTGCAAAGATAATTTCATATTATACTAAGTATTACTTTATTCTGAATGTGAGCTCAAAAACGTCCTATTTCCTAAAAATGAGATAGCGAAAGAAATGCTGCTCAGTTCATTCCTACTTAGTCCAACAAGAAGATGTACTGTATAAAAAAACTCCAACTGATACTTCTACGCATAATGGACATGGGAAAGTCAAAAGCACCACCACTATTGCAAATAGATAATGATGCGTCACTCTATCAACGATGTAAGGATAATTAATAACTCTAATGGTAGCGTTCAAGGCGCTAAAGTGAAAAACTAGATATTCTGCGACTGCAAAGACGTCCCTCATGAGGCAAAACGCCGACCATCCGACGTTTTCTTCAGTGATCTACAGACATGAGTAATGTTCTGGGAGAGGTCAGCGCAGTAAGGTGCTTGTCTCTGGTACTTACTTACATATGTATTTCCCTTGCGATTGTGTCTGAATGTTTACATTGCGTAGCACAAGTTTTGCTTTTGTTGGCAACGGGGGCTCGTTTCAATGCCGCGAAACGCCTTCAACAAAAAAAACACGAAGTTTCCTTTGTGCTGTGCATCGGATGCTGCAATATGGAGCCGTGAATAAACACTTTAAGCCGACGGCGAGGAGGCGCACAACTGACTGACAGCGCACCCTTCGCAGTTCATGAATGATGGAACACAGCAGGTATTTGTGTCCGAGACGTCCTCTGACACCATGACGGACATGCAGTGATGTTCCCTTATTGATGCTGTCCGCCACACGCGATATTGACGACTTCTGAACGCCAGGCACGGTGCATTTGTCATGTCGTGTGGGGCATCCGGAAACCACTCGCCAATGGCGTACGACGAAAACATGTCCCAATGCGCCTCAAGTTTTGGGAGAACCACGCGGTTTTGATCGAGGAGAAACAGGCTTACTTCGTATCTGAAGAAAAATTGGTTCGATCATTGAACATAAACATTTTCACTGGGAAGAACGAAGTTGTAAGATACTGCTTCCGATTTTTGAAGCTGAGCACAAAACAACTCTATAATCGCTTCCGTTTGTCATTGAGGCATATATTTTTCGCTTTCTAAAATTACCGTACATATGCGCTGCTAAGTTGTGACTGGGACAGTGGCACAGTGCTAACACTTCTAGTTATTTCTTTTGGTGAAGGATCCTACACCAGGAACTGCCAATAAGTAGAAAGGTATAAAATGCGTGATTTAATTTGGGGACACGCTAGAATCTAAAAGCTGGTACGGTTCTGTTACTTTTGCAACTGGCCCACGCTCTATTTGACATCTGCTGTAGAAGCCTGAGCAAATAATAAAGATGCAGCAAAATGCAGGTTCAGTCATCGCCTTCCACTCTGACAGCAAGCAACCAATGAGCAGTTTACACACGCATTGCTATAATACGTATGGGAAGTCTAGCTTACAGGTAAGGGAACTCACTAATTTTTTAAGACTTAACCCACAATGTGTCTCCGGCTTGTAGACGTAGTCTGGGTGTCTGGAGACACTGTAAGTGGCAAGGTCCACCACTCCGTATTTCGGGGGCATCTCTTGACTAAACAGCATTTCGATGCCGCCATTATTGTCGGCTGGAGTTGCAAATAAAGGAGGTACAATTGGAGTGTCTGTAGCTAGGGACTGATATGGCGAACATGACTTGACCGCGTGAGGTATAACTGTAGGTAGCTTCTCCGCTTGGCCCAGTGATGGATGTCCAACCGTATCCAAAATGAGCGTAGGCTAGTCTGATGCACTTGGCTAGCCGTACGATGGGGCCAAAGGGAGTGATTATAGTGTCACCTTGTATCAGGCCAGGAATCGTACTCCATAAACACGGAGACTGTATATTATGGCGTCTTCCCTTCTATGGTCATATTTTAATTCAGTTACTCCCGTCCACTTGCACTGGATTGTACACGTGGTGTGTACTAGAAAGGCTTGAGTGGCTCTTAGCAGCACTGGAATTCAAGGGCGTGGGAAACGGGAGATCCTGAGAAAACTCACCTACAAGCGACATTGTCTGGCACGATTCTCACGTGCGAAATTCCGGGAGTGACTCCTCTAGGAATCGAAACCGGTTTGCCTTGGTGGAAGGCAAGCGCTGTAGCCACTGCGCCATCGCGGCCCCCAGGATGGATGTAGTTTATACCCAAGTAATTCCCCAGTCCAACGGATCACTGGGAAAGTTCCAAAATAAAAACATTTTCCACTCTCATCATGGTCTTCCGCTGTAGAATTTAAATGCTCATTATCCTCTTTATATAACTGGAAACAAAATTGGGACAATGAACTTGTATTCACTTCGATCTCATACGTAACACCCACGGAGTCGTCTTTCCCGCTAAATGGCTGAGCTGATTGCATGTGACCCAACACTGACGCAGGAATTTCCAACGCATGTCCAAATATTTGACAGTTTTAAATTTTCACACCACTACAGGTAACAGTCCCGTAAAAATAACATTGTCTGAATTAGTATTATACCGAAATTTATAGCGACTAAAATACATTATTTTACAAATATTTAGCTGCTGTGTGGAGTATAAATACTTTAAAATATCTTGAAATTTAATTTCCCCAGGTTTTTTTACTTTCCTCCCACTTTTTTTATGCGAAAGAAGAAGAGATATCCCCGTAAAATGCGACAGTTTGAATTTAGTTAGGTAGAACTAGTAACTATTTTACAATAAAAAACACAAATTTGCATACACTGAAACTTGAATATTTCTTTAACATAAAATCTCCTTGGTATTAATATCATACAATATTAACACCAAGGAGATTTTACGTTAATGAAATATTCAAGTTTCATCTGAGTGTACACTCCTCCCTCGAAATGGTGGCGTGGCGTATTTCTATATAAATTACAGAATAATTAATGACACTTGTCGAAAACAATAAACATAATTACAAAAGCTATAAGGGAAATATTTTATTTGAAATAAAACGTGTAAGTATTTTCTCCTTTTCTACGTCAAATAATATTAAATAACTTCATACAATAGGCTATGAGGGCCGTAATTCTCCTGCAGTATAGTGATTTGTTTCAATTTCATTCCCTTTTTCATGAAAAATATTTTTTACAGTTGTTTACTGTTTTCATTTTCAAGAGGTAAAAAAGTATTTCAGGAAGTTTTTTTTTAAATAAAGGAGCTACTTCGTTAATTAATTTTGAAAAAACTCACTGTATTGAGTTAAACAAACGCAGAAGAAAGAGATTTTTTTTTCTTGGCACAGAAAATGCCTCTTTCAATTAACATACAAATGGTTCCCTTTTATATTCATAACGCTGAAATTAATACATTTTTTCTCGACATCCGCTTCTCACCTAAATAGCAAAATTATTTTCGCTTTACCTGCTATTATTCAGGTTACTTTTTATACATTAATAAAGCTTCAAGAGTAAAATATACGTTATAATGCTAAGGAGAAAATTACGTTGGTATGTAAATCACTCTCCTGAATGATTCTGACGGAGTTTAACGGGGGAAAAAAAATCTAATATCTGGAAGAATTAAAATGTTCTCCGTCACGTCATACGTACGAGCTACGCCGAAGATGTGTCAGGGGCTTGTTGTTAGTCACTTTATTTTCAATACGCGACGAGTCCGAACAATTTAGTATAGTTTAGATAAAAGAATAAATTTTCCTGTAAATGAAAGTTTGCAAATGAATAACAAACTACCAAATACAAGTTTCGCTAAGAATATATATATATATATATATATATATATATATATATACTCAACACAAAAGGGATTGGTACTGAACGACTTCAATTAAGAATATTTCTGTAAGCATAAAAAACCGCAAAATTCGAAAAATATTTTTTGGTTTTTATTTTTCCGCATTGCCTTCAGCAATGCGATATGTGAATGGAACTATTTTTACTTTGTTGATATAAGTAGATTTCCAATACTCGGTATTTACGAACATCAAAATCCATACATCGTTATAAAACAAGCTGAATGTTTTAATTCCAATAGTTTTCGGATTGCATAGAATTCAATTGGAGCATTACCAACGTTGAACAGATAATCCATTATGAACGTATCAAAGCATAATTATGTAAATTTCGTGTAACTGTAAACGATATAGAAGCGCGTGCGTCGTGAGTGAAGTCGTCCAACGAACTCAAAAAGTTGCATATGTTATGGCCTTCATTTATGGTTGAAGATGGACAAAGCCATTAAAGTTTTCATCCACTTCTTTATGTATGCTCTGGCCAGCTATAAACTTGTGTAGTTCAATAAACCACAAACAAGAGTAAACAGCCAAAGTTACTGGAAATAAATGTTTACGGCATAATATAAAAATACTTCAGTACTTTTAAGGACTAATATCCCCATTGCGGAGGGCACAATAACAAATAATGTACGAGAAAATCTTCCCCGCCTAAATATTAAGATTGGTAAAACAAGAAAAACTAATGCTAACATTCTTATACGAAAACAAAGTCGTTATCATAATTTCTAGTCCATAAAATCAGAACCACTGATACTACACTCTTGAAGATACGTCAACAGAGCTAAGAGGCTTGCGACAGCTGTCTCTTTATTTTACCTAACTCTGGTGACGTTTATAAGAAACAGTCATCAAGCGAAATAATTATTTTTGTTCAAAACTTGTTCTACTTTTCTTTTAAAGTCGTAATCACTGGAGCTTTCGTCATGTTTCAGAACATTTCACTAAGTGATGATTTTACACTACTTCGCCAACTGCTGAAAGGTTTGAAATTATCGTGTCCTCTTGCTCAATAACTTTTCGTAACTCAGAACTTCTATAAGTTTCATTAAATCCTGTTTTCCGCATATCCAAATGTTTTCAATATCCGATTTCCCCTGATTAAACATGATTAAATTTTAAGTGCAAAGTAATTAATTTTTTGTCTAAGATATGTTTGTCCGTGATAATTGCTAAGTTGCATTTTCTTACTTTACATAACATTTCTGCTTTAAACTACAAAACCTTATAGTTAAGGTAGCAAAATAATTATATCGCCTAATATTAGTAGCAATTTCAGGTAACAGTTAAGAAGATAACTTAACGTTTCAACGTGTTTGTTTTTAAGTTGTTATTATTTCAACAACTGGGACTACTCATGCCATGAAAGGACACATGTGGTTGTTTTTATTCAAAAGAATAGTAAATAAATATAACTTATTGCCATTTTTCTTTGCCAGAAATCAAGAAAGAACTACTGCATTTTACAGATACATCACACCTCTACCTAAATAATAATTGATAAGATATAATTTTTTTTTAAAGCAAGTAGTGAACTACCGGTTAAAATACAACGATCACTATGGAAAAGACATGGTCCACTGAGCTCTGGCCACCTCTACATTGCCTCATAGACTGATCTCATTATTAAGTAATCTAAACGCATTCAAAGTCTGTAAGTCGTGTTGTTTTAGACCGAGAATACTCGCACAGTTTGCCAGTCACCTGTTTACACACATGCACGCCCAAATTTGCACCACATGCACCACTTCTGCTACGGGTAGCGGTGACCGGGTAACTAGTACACCAGCCTCTTTCCACAGCGATCCAGGTTCAATTCCTAAAGTCTCGTATGTAAGAAAGCTAGCGAAAGTAACTATTGGCCAGTGGGTTTCCATGGAGCATTTCCGTTTCTCTTATCCATGCCTGCCGTTGCCCCTACAGCTTTGGCTCTCATTTCGTGTCACCTTTCAGTGATGCCATACTTACTGGTTCCACCTCGAAATTTGTCACTTGGTGGGTATTACTCCGCTTATTGCGTACCTCTTCACACACGTTATTATAAAAACGAATCAAGAATCTCGTTGCGTATTCATCAACTGGCAGGTGAAACACCGCGTGGTGCCCAACTCCTACCAATCAACCAAGCAATCAGTTAATGCAAGCGGGAATAATCAAAACTATAGGAAGAAAATTTCTTACGGCACTGGACAGTTGCAGTATTTCAGCACAGTCTGGGTGAAGCGAGGTCAAAATGAAGCAGTAACGGAACGCTATGGGAGGGAAACAGGATTACACAGACAAAACCCGACTTGGTAAATTTCCCATGTACCAAAAACCCGTGCTTGACCCCACCTGGAGTCAAGCCTTTTTCGACGTGGTGAGAGTAGAATGTTCTGACCACCTATCCAACGTACTTAGCGTTTTGCACAAAGCCTGCAAAAACAAAACGCAAATTATAATATCGCATCGCAAAGTGATGTTGTTGTTTGAATGCCAGCCAAAAGAAAACGTACTTTAAGTGCTTGCGCACGTACGTTACGAAGATATTGTGAATTTCCGTTTATAATTCCTGTAAGTAGGAAACACATGTTGCACTCGAGGTTTCTTAAAGACATTTCGCAAGCGGGTATCGTGCCGGACGATGCCACTGGTAGGCGGGTTTTCTCGAGGATAGCCCGCATAAACACACATTGAGGTTTAGCCCTGGTTTTAAACCAGAAACCAGTAGTCCAAAGGTAGCACCTCAGTAACGATTGGTACGCAGAACGCCAACAGGCTTTGTGTTTATACAACTGTGCATTTCAATCCAAGCATTTACTTAAGGTTAAATTTGTTTGTTAATATCGTTATAATTGTTTGCAAGCTATAGGATATGGTCACGTTTAATGGACATATCAAACTCAAATAAGTACTTCATAATTGGTTAAGAACTTTCAAAATCAACAGTAAAAAAATTGGCATTACCCGTTTCAGAGTAAAACTGACTTAATACACTGATGGGTGGAGTAGTTACATACTTGCGTTTTTTAAAATTTCACATAATCACTTTCTCAACGCGCCAACCTAGACATGAGATCATTGGAAACTTTAACATCTGCAAATGGCAGATTGCCAGAGAAATCTGAAAGTATAAACTAAGTAGGGCTTAAAAAGCTCTGAATTCACTGCGAACAATCTATAGCGCGTAATACTTTGTGCAACCAATTGTACGAAAAAATAAATCAATCACAAAAGTTCGTCCGGTTGAAGAGTATTAAACATTTTCTCTACAGCAGTGATAATGTAGTTCTCATTGCTATATGCTGCTGAAGTAATACAATTTTAATTTATTTCCCCCTTTACTTTGTGCACCCTTATCGGCTAGAAAGGCACTACAATGCCCGTTTTAAATTGCCCTCTTTGATTTAATCTGAATAATTGACCCACCACAAATTAAGCCTCTCGCAAATTGTGGAACTTTACAATCAGATACTGAGCCAGCTATTATTAATTGGAAATGTGCTTTAATGTTAAATTCCTTCTTCTCTAATTATTTAAAGATAATAGGTTTACGAATATTTATGGTATTAAACGTATAAGTATTTAGTTTATTGTTATGTCTCCTAAATAAAAAAAAATTAATAATTAAATATCTCACACAAGACAGTTTCATTAGATAAAATTATCCCTTGTATTGTTAGAAGTTGTCTCCAATACATGTTTACTTTAAAATCTACAATTGCAGTTATTTGTAAAGTGATGTCAACAAATTCAACTAAATAGTTTATCCCAATACACAATCGTGATATCCAAAATGCTATCCTCGTATTATAAGTTGTTGTGTCTAATACACGCTAGACAAAAACATCTGTGTTTTTAGCTGTTATGTTAAATATTTTGAGTTTTTATAATACTTTGTCCTTAATTTTCACCTTGATGGCACTTCTACATTATGAGGCAGAAAATAGGTAGTTAAGGGATGTTGGTAAGGTCTGCGTGTATACTTACATAAGACGAGCTCCAGTTTGTGCAAAGAAAGAGAAGCCACTGAAGTGATACCTTGCAACAGTGTCTCCTGAGTGACCACCAGACCACTTTGTCACATGTATAAACTTTGCCCCAACTCCACAACCATAATCTTATTGTTGCACATAAAAAAATTATGGAAAAATTGAATCAAATAACATCACACGATAGTTAGTTTAAGAAGATGACTGCAGAAAGTAAAACTAATTAGTTTCCATTTTAATTTTTAATTTTTGGGCACTTCTCTTTTTTTCTTCCTCCGCCCAAAAAAAAAATCTAACAGTTTTCAATTGATTGCCTTTACAAAATGTATGCAGATATTACATTAAAATATTTAAATATTATAATTCCCAAATTACTTTTAAAAATATAGAAAAATTAAGGAGTTACAATAAAATGTGCACTTAAAAGAAATATATAGTTACATAACTATGTACAGTTACTTAACTGGCATACATTCCCTAATAAATACTATAAATCCAAATTTTATGTTTCGAAGTGAGACCAACCCCTTAGTGTGACCTCCCCCGAGTGTCCACCGTCGCTTAATTTGCCAGGGCATTTATAGAGAAGATTCCGCAACCGTCGTCCTTCCCAAAGCTGTGGAGAACATCCTCGAAATGGAAGTCGATTTTTGTCCAATCCAACACAAAGGCAGCGCTGACGTCACAAGGCCCTGACGTCACTTCCAGTCGCCCCAGCCACAGCTAGGTGGAAGGAAACGCCGCGCTCTCAGTATAGCTACGGCTTTCGTCGAAAACCACCAAGCACCAGCGTCACAGAGTCTGACGCTTCCACGTGCTGGCGTCTACGGGCGGCGTCTTCAACAACGCAAGTACCCAAGACCCAAGCGAGATCGTCGTAACTCCGTTACAACCTCCATTTGTGCAACTGCTGTGATTTAAATATTTTAAATTATTTGCGAAAGTACAAGATTTAAAGTTTCGTCGCAGCTTGTTACGCACGAATAAATATACTCAATTAAAAGCGCTAACGAGTAAAGAAATTGTTTGCAGAAAACAGATCATAAAATATATGTCCATAAAAAAATTACTTTAAATATACCGCTAAATACGGACATGTACACGCTTCTTTTCATCAGCATTGAACATGTGCATTTAAATAATAGATGTGAAAAATTATTAATATTACAACCAGCCATTTACTTGGTTTGAATACAAAAAGTTCCCACGCATAAACTGAATCTGTGTTTTTGAAATGTCATGAACTGAAAATTGTTTTAACCTTGCAAACAGAGCTAAAAAAGAAATAATGTTTTCTGTACTGTTTGCCCGGTAGACCTCTCGATTACGTTAAGAATTAAGGCAGTAATGCGGACCTTCGTAGTGAAGTGAGGATAGTTATAAAAAACAAGCTTTTCCGAGAAGGATTACGTTTATAACAGGCCCGCTACAGCAGCGAAGCGTATTTTCTGCGTTTTGCTACTCCAAGGTAAATTCAGCGAGTGTATAGTTTCCACCAGATGCGGTTNTACGGGCGGCGTCTTCAACAACGCAAGTACCCAAGACCCAAGCGAGATCGTCGTAACTCCGTTACAACCTCCATTTATGCAACTGCTGTGATTTCAATATTTTAAATTATTTGCGAAGGTACAAGATTTAAAGTTTCGTCGTAGCTTGTTACGCACGAATAAATATGCTCAATTAAAAGCGCTAACGAGTAAAGAAATTGTTTGCAGAAAACAGATCATAAAATATATGTCCATAAAAAATTACTTTAAATATACCGCTAAATACGGACATGTACACGCTTCTTTTCATCAGCATTGAACATGTGCATTTAAATAACAGATGTGAAAAATTGTTAATATTACAACCAGCCATGTACTTGGTTTGAATAAAAAAAGTTTCCACGCATAAACTGAATCTGTGTTTTTGAAATGTCATGAACTGAAAATTGTTTTAACCTTGCAAACAGAGCTAAAAAAGAAATAATGTTTTCTGTACTGTTTGCCCGGTAGACCTCTCGATCACGTTAAGAATTAAGGCAGTAATGCGGACCTTCGTAGTGAAGTGAGGATAGTTATAAAAAGCAAGCTTTTCCGAGAAGGATTACGTTTATAACAGGCCCGCTACAACAGCGAAGCGTATTTTCTGCGTTTTGCTACTCCAAGGTAAATTCAGCGAGTGTATAGTTTCCACCAGATGCGGTTNACAGCGAAGCGTATTTTCTGCGTTTTGCTACTCCAAGGTAAATTCAGCGAGTGTATAGTTTCCACCAGATGCGGTTAATGTATGTAAGAAGAACTACGCAAGCCTCGGTACTACGAGATGAAGCCAGTAATAGCAAATATTTCTCAGCCTGCTCTGCTTTAAACATTGAAATCGCTCCTATAATTTATCCGCTACATCAAACATTTTTTTCTCTCGCTCAATACTAATTTACTAACATTCACTAGATCAGCGGCCTGAAGCAGGGAAGCCACAATGGCGACGCTGGCAAATAGGCCCGCATCAGACATCTCACTTCCCATTCGCATAAAGCATTGAACTGGCGTGCCTTTTCTTTCTTCATCCTGATACGCCCTACTCCGCGATATTAAACAGTGAACCTGTATACTTGTTGGAGGAAAGTATGCAACAAATTCAGAGCAGGAGGTCATGTTTTTTTCTCAAATATTCAAGTATAATATCCTATTTTGAAACATTATATGATGTTGAAAAACATAAATTTCTATCAAGTACAGAAGTATCTCTCAGTAACACATGAGTTACTTAAACGTATCGCCAATGCAGTCCGCACTCCTTAATATCTATATTATAGTATCTGACTACAACATATTTGCGGGGATAAACTGTAAGAAGCGACCCACCATACTCCCCTCTTCCTANATATTATAGTATCTGACTACAACATATTTGCGGGGATAAACTGTAAGAAGCGACCCACCATACTCCCCTCTTCCTAAATCATTTCCAGCATACATGCCTTGTCATTCCGCGCACAACGTCGTGACCAAATAATTCCGTTCATGTGCTTTTGCACGTTGCGAACGTGATATGTTTCTCCGTGTGGCAGCACGCCTAACNATATTGTAGTATCTGACTACAACATATTTGCGGGGATAAACTGTAAGAAGCGACCCACCATACTCCCCTCTTCCTACATCATTTCCAGCATACATACCTTGTCATTCCGCGCACAACGTCACGACCAAATAATTCCGTTCATGTGCTTTTGCACGTTGCGAACGTGATATGTTTCTCCGTGTGGCAGCACGCCTAACCTATACTTGCGGGGCATCATCTCGTCCGAATGCATTTGGGATGGTTTCCTCGTGTGACGTGGATTCTCCAGTCTCTTCCCAAGGAGTGCGTTACTGCAGGTCCTTGCAACGTGACGCCCCGTATCCTGTCCTTACACATTGCGGTAGAAGCCCATTTGGCGCGTGACTTGCACAGAAGGCAACGCGCTTTCAAACTTTACAAGAAAGACGTATGCTCAGAGCGANAGCCCATTTGGCGCGTGACTTGCACAGAAGGCAACGCGCTTTCAAACTTTACAAGAAAGACGTATGCTCAGAGCGATAAAGTATTCGCCCTTCGCATCCGACGTGGCATTGTGAGAGAATTTACTCTGCAGTGAGTAAACTGTACTTTACCAACGCCACAGTTAACTGAAAAGCATATTTCAAATTCTACGAAGACCGTACTGCTTAGAACATACTGAGAACAGAGAATAACAGTTTACTACAACGATAAAGTTTATAATTACTGAAACTCATACAAAACACGTATTATGAGTAGAAAAAATGTAATCGCCCTTTGTGGGTAGAACGGTTAAGTAATATTCTTAGTTTATACTCGTACCTATAATATTAGTAGTTTGTTGGACTCCAGCTTACGTTCCGAAGAACCACTGGAGGTTTTGGTTTAGTTTGTTTTGCAAGCTACGCTCCTCCCTGTCGATTAATCCGCAGGTATAAAGATAGAACGCCAACAAGCGTAAATTGAAAAGTAACGCAATTGTGTATTTGTAATATTGAGTGTTCGTAAGAATTAAAAAAATTATAAAATAATTTGAGCTATTGAGTAGACATATGAAACTAATTTCAGAAGTATTATTTTGTGTCGTTTGTATATTTCTAATTTTATCAAAAAACCACATACTTAAGAAAAATGTTCGTTATATTAGGTTTCGATAATAAGTATATGTGCAATTTTATAAAGTGCAGATATCACCCAAAAGTTTTGCAATGAGATCATTTCCTCTGTAAATTATTTTTGTCTTACTTCAGGAATTATGTCTTTGTGATATTATCACGTCTGCGTACCATTCCCTGCAGAACTCTCTGCAGTATAGAAACAATGCTGTCAACAGAATCAGAATTTTCCCGGAAGGCAGCATTGCATGACCGATTTAACTCTATGCAGTTCAGATAATGTGTGGCTTTGATCTAAATACTATTTTAAGAATTTTGTAGGCAAAATATTTACCCCTGTTTAAGCTGTTTGTGCCATTCTGTATAAAAAAANAAATACTATTTTAAGAATTTTGTAGGCAAAATATTTACCCCTGTTTAAGCTGTTTGTGCCATTCTGTATAAAAAAAAAGTGAGGTTTTTAAGTATAATACTCACTTTGACTCGAATGTAGGATAACTACGCGTATTGCCCGTACTGNTAAAAAAAGTGAGGTTTTTAAGTATAATACTCACTTTGACTCGAATGTAGGATAACTACGCGTATTGCCCGTACTGTAGTCTTTCACATCAGTAATGCGATCTTTATAGGACTTGCCTCATTTGCCTGTACTGTTGCTTTGCACCCTAACGCGTCATTATTAACCACCGCTGAAAATGAGCCCATAAGTGGCTGACTTATAAAAGCAGGATTTTTCCAGGGAACAAAAGCAACTTACGTCTTTAACGAAGCGCAGTCTGCAGGTCTCGCTGGAAAAATTTATTTTGTGAACTTCCAAAACTGTACTGAAATTTTTACCAATAGACAGTGTGAAAAATGTGTCATATTTTAAGCTGCAAAGCGAGTATATAAATGCCACTGTAGCAAACACGAGTGAGAATTGTCTATGCGGTAGGCCCTTTCCTGAAGAATCGCAGGAAGGCTACCATCGATGTCTAGATAAATAAATTACCATTTTCGCTTTCTAAATACGCGAATAAACTATATAATAAATTTGTGGAAAATATTATTTCAGAATTTATACTATTGGAAACCAAATGCTAACAATTTCTTCAGTACCTACTGTTTAGCATACGTAATTCCTTGATATCACAAGCTTATCTTTGCCGTTTTAATGTTCTGAGTTTTGCGAACAACAAAACACAACTTTGGTGTGATATACGTGAAATGCACTCATCACAGTGATGGAATTTCGTTAAAGAAGAGCTGTAGTTCCGTTCCGCTGCGTGGATGATTCAGACACAGGTGCACTGCGAACACCTCTGCAGTCTGCGGGCAAAGCCTGGCAGCGGACGCCTTTCCACTTCTCCGCCGCGGTGGTTTCAGATCTTCGCGTTAACGTCCTGGGACCCTTTACGAGCCCTCCTTATCGATGCACGGTTCGCTTCACTTATGTACCTCCTGCTGACGTCTGCCGCCCTGATCGCGATGGTCCACATCTAGGCCGAATAAGCTTTCTTGTCAAGGATTCTGTGTTCAACCTAGCTCTAGCTCGTAAGGTAGTCGTGCCGCTTCGCTGAGCTCGTTAACTACCTACCATATAAACGTGGACAATGCTGATTCCGTGGATATTTTTAATATACCTTTTTAAGATTGTATGAAAGATGCTGGGAAAGTTTAAGTGAAGTAAGTATTTTCTAGTTGAGATCGATGTTTTTCTGCCAAGGATATTGACATAATTTTTTTGCAGCAGAAGTTTCAGCTCTTTCTCGCAGTTCATCCACCTCCACCCTATGATATCGCTTTTTCCTAGCGAATGCAGAGAATTTTATTCCCAAGGAAGCTGTGTCGAGCTTTGATCAAAATAAAAGTTGTTGATCTCATTTCAAGTTTGTCGTTCTGAATCTTAAGGCAACATAACTTCGTCGTTAATAAGGTTACTTGAGGTTTATTTTCGGGTTCGTTTGACGTCACAATTCTTTAAATAAAAATTTTTTCTGAAATGATTGGAATAAAATTACGTACGTAGTGTTACGAACGAACTTTTCGGCCATTCATACGTGAAAGTTGCTGGGGGCGTAGCTGAAATAATGATTCATGATTCGTTAGAGCACAACAGTATAAGATGTGTTTTATTAACAGAACGATTATACAATTACTATTTATGTTACTATTGATCGGGGGAGCTATAAATTTAATACCAAGATGATTATTCATTATATTTACCTCATTCCATTTTATTATAATCTAACTGAAAAGTCATCACCTTGTTAATGTTGCCGGAGGCTGATTCTAGGAGGCGGTTAACGAGGGCCGGACACACCTATCTTCCGTGGTATTCTCTCTGCTCGGGTCGACGACAAAAGACGCTGCTCCCGGTGTTACACTGGCCTATATCGGTTGCTTTGTTTAATATTTTTCGGAAACAGTGTTGAAAGTAATTATAGTAGACGGACAAGTTAGGTATAAGGGACTGCCAATTGCTTTCTTGCAGTCCTCGGGCACGGTGGGCCGATCAAACGCTGGGCTGTGTGTTTGCAGTGGCCTTGCGGGTCTTGAACTTGCATTTCCGCTGGGTGTGGAAATTGTCTTCCACGCGAGCGCGGCAGACACCCCGCGAGCGGTTCGCGAACGCGTCAGTCTTTCTTGAGTTTGTGTGTCCCTAAGTACTACTTGGCGTGGATCGTTAATTACATTAAATCTTGTAAAGAATGAAGAAAAAATATTAATTATTAATAACAATAAAAATATAAAACAATCTTTTTTTAAAATTAAAAGAATTTAAATTTGGCAAATTAACTGCTCTTCCCGTTACAACAATTATTATGTTTTGTTTGTACAGACGATACACTTGCTGGAAATAAATGCCTGTTAGAGTACTGACAAAAATAGTGATGTGATAGGAGATTGTTACATACTAAAATGGTTCGTGATGTCACGGTGGTAGGATACTGATGGGATGGTATCGAAACGTAGAATATTATTTAATTAATAATTAGAACTTCCATAAAATAAAATAAAAATTGTGCAGCTGCTTTTTTTACTACGTTTCAATACTTAAGAGGGAAGGGGAGAAGGGTATACTTATACTAACAACGTTATGACATGCATTTCAAAATATACTATTTAAAAAAGCAAAAACAAATTTTGACAGAACTTTTGTGTTTTTACCATATCGGTACTAATAATTGAATATCTAATTAAAGTATGTATTGCATTTTGCAAAAAAAAAAATTTACTTCTTAATGACGTATTTTTTGCTATGGCCATTCTTTATGTAATGAAATTTAAGTTAATAATACAGTATTATATTCTTAAAAGTAAGTCAGTTGATAGTATTAAAAAATTTGTACTGATTTTGTTACAATCATTGAAATTCATATTGTTTTATTCTAAGTTCACGTAATATGTGTTGTTGCAAGAAACAAAATGGCAATTTGTGTAGAAATAAAAATTTATTTGGAAGTTTTTTTTTTCAGTTATACTATATAGTGTGCAAAAATTGATACCTACTGGAGGCCTCCTGTGAGCTATAACATTATATTTTCATTTAATTGATGATTTGTGTTATGTTGGACCTTTTGTGTATAGTAAAGTTAGTTATGTACAATTTAGGTACCTGCAGGGTGCGGTGTGAGTGGTGCATGCAAAATATGTGAACCGCTGGTTACCTGTAAATATTTTAACGTACGACTCGCGAGCTGGGTTAAGCGGTCGTGCTGACGGCTATGAGCGCGGTGCTGAGGTTGTAGCGTGTGACGTCAGGACACGTGTTCTCGTGGGCGTTGCTTGCGCTGACCTCCGGAGGATCTCTAGATGAGGGGGAATGGTTGTGACATCTCTGCTGTTTGCTGTTTACATGGAACGTGAGGTATCGTTGATCTGAAAAATGCAAGGAAATTCCTTCACAGTTTGTCGAAACATCTTATATAATATTTTTGCTTTACATAAATAAGAGGGCCCTTATAGTTTATGAGGCTTATATTTAGTCAATTAACTTATGGATTTAATCCTGTTTTATTACATTCCTGGATGTGTTCGACCTTGGAAGCTTATGTATTTAAACGTGAGTTATAGCTCATTTATTTCTAAACTGTTTAAGTCAATTGTTCTCTCGGGCGGAATACGAATACTAACTTATGTTACAACTTTATAGCTACATTACTGTTTTTGATCCAGTTCTTAGATAATGCCTACAAATAAGGTCGGTTTTGCTAGAACCTATTTTCATACAAATTTTTTTTCTGAAAATAATTTATTGTAGTTAGCTGTGTGCGCGGATAAAGCTCATAATTATTAAAATGTTGATGAGTACGCTGGATACCAACACATAGCATAAGTATAATATAATGACATTGATTATTACAAAGTTAAGATTGTAATGAAGAGTAGATGAACGTATAGAATGTTAACAAAGCCGAGGGACATCAACACATAGTATAAGTAGAACATAATGACACTGATTATACAAATAGAAGATAGTAGAGAGGAAAAGAACACTTAAATAATTAAGTACGTAATAATTACACTTCTACTTCCATACAAAGGGGTAGAATACGGGGATTGGGGAAATCTGCACTCAATGTCTTACACCAGGGAGGTAAAAAGCGAAAGTACCCTCGTGGTATACTTTCAAAGTACTGTGTAGTAGAGAAAAGACCCACAGCAAAATCCAATTGCGGCCCTACAGTCTGAACTCTTTCAAGGCTAGTAGAGCACAGAAAACAGGCCGCTCTGGTCTGGTCACAACTCCGCCTGAGGCCCAAATATTGCTCCGCGTCTCACGCGAAACGAAAGGTTTGATCTCCTGGGTAAGTACTCCTTACAATTGGGTGGATGTGGGTAAACCGTGAACGGACAAACACAGTCGAATTGGGTGCGTCTCAGGCACTTATCCCATTTCGTTAAATACCCTTGTCATTGCACACAATTATTCCTTCTCACGTCAGGTTTAGCAGTCTGCGCATCAAACAATACAGTGCTTACTGGCATGGCGTGTCGCTCGCACGTCCGAAAGCCACGAGGATTGGCTAAATCCTCGGATCACAGAAATGCGTAAACCCAACGGATTTCATTCTTCCCGTATCCTTATAGCACTGGTTTGTAGGAAGTATGTGAAAATATTGAGAGTATGAGAAACTTAAACTAGAACAATAAACTTAAGTTTTAAAGCGGGTGTGGGGAAATAAAACTGCGTGGTACGCGATAGCACGCTGTTTCGCAACACCGGGGTGCTCGTGCCGCGGGGAAAAGTGCTGATGAGGGAATGTGTTGTCTCGGTATTTTGTAACTGAGTCGCGTCGCCTGGCGGCCTGCAACCACGCGACATCTCGTCCTTCAATACGCCAACTTAAAACGCGATACTGGCTTTAAGTCAAAATACTAAAATCTCGTAGTTATTACTTATTTCTATATATGTTATGAAAAGTTTCTTAAAAAAACAGTATGCATACTGAAGGGAAAGTATCATAAAATAATTTTACTTTATCTGTTCACAGTATATCTGACTACGTACAATATGGTATACTGCATGGAATTTATTAAATAAGCATGAGTTGCAAGTTAAATTATTGAAAATTGTCACGTGATAATGAACTACTTTCACAGTAATAGTTTCATTTCAAATAACTTCATCCAGCGCACAAAGGTGATCTGTATTTTAATTAATATTGCTAGCTTGGTATTGCTGAGGTAAATTGTTTACAAGTATATATACGCAACTAGGGACTTGGGGTTCACGCTGAAATTCTTTACATTTTTATACCGTTTGTTATTTAGGTTTCAAATAATTAGTTAGTGTGATTAGATATTGCGCTATTAAAGGTAAACTATTATTTAAACGTGTTACCTTTTAAAAGTAGATATTATGACATGATTTTCATTATACTGCTACTTAAAAGCTAAAAGTTTTAATGTTTAAAGTGGACGTGACTAAAATTTTGCTATTATTATTACGGAAATTAGCGTGGGTTGGTGGGGTATTTATTGAAATGGGGGTGGATGGTAGAGAAGCTGATGCAAGGCAGCGAGAGGGTAGGGAGGAACCAAGCCTCCTGATCACATCGTAACAGTAGGTAACTTACTAGTCGACAAGATATATGATGCACAGTTGCAGTCAAACTGCTAAAACTTGGTGATGGGAAAAATAGGNAGGAACGCATTAAAATAAAATATGTTGTATTTATTCTTTGAAATTGAAATAATTTCTTACGAAAGTCTGAGAAGAGTTTTTAATTTATCGAATATATTATTAATAACAAATAAAATTATCGTAAATCCAAAGTGGTAATATTCTCGTGACAGCATTTAAAATTTAGTATATTCAATAAGTATACGGATTTCAAAATGATTACTTATTGTGAGTAGTCAGAAAACTAAACATTTGCTCCCGGAAACCTCACAACTAGGAAGTCCAAAATTAGATAAAACGCAATTTTTTAACTTATTGTAAATCTAAGCGCCACAAGAATAATAAACGTATGTAATTCAGCAACTACCGAACTCTAGTAAACTATTTAAAATGTGACAGTGTGACACAATTTCGTTGAACGCTCTTACCGTAGGCTATTCACGGTAAAGTAAGCACTTTTAAAATCAACCTTTGAAAAGAAGTCACTCATCGGCGTGCGCAGGGCTAGGAAATGAGGGAGGAGGGAGGGAAGAGGAGCAATCTGGAAAAAATAAGATATATTTTTATGAGATTAAAAATACACGTTTTACACTTTGATTTATTAATTTTTTCCGCTTTTCCAAAACATGTTTATCAACAGCATTGCAATATATTTCCACGTGCTGGGGTTTGACATAAGTTTGACAGTGATATTAATAATAGCTTAGCAAATAATTGTATTCTTAAAAATTGTGTATTTGTCCCTAGGTACACCACCCTGATGTACCTAGGGGCTGTGGCTTATGTACCAAGGAGCACATTTTTTCATACCAAAATTATAGGTATATTTTTGAATGCATGAAATAAATTTTTTATGGAAAATGAATATGACCGTAGCAAATATAATTTGACATAGTAACCGCAAGAATAGCACTCATACTTGTTTCCATACACACATGAAGAAAAAACCTATCAGTGAGATTTTTTTACGTATGGACCAAAAATCTTAACTGAAAATTGGTTGCAGCATTGTAACATAACATAATTATTTATATATATTGATTATTAGTTATTCATCATATGTACATCAAAAATTAATGAAAATAAATTAACATCAAAAGTACCCTAAATTTGTTTAGACGTAGTTAAAATTGTAAGACTGCAACTGATTAGCCTTGTAATTTTACTTTAACGCAAAATAAAGTGGCTGAAATTTACTGGAAATCTTAGGTAAGACATCTTCCTTTTTGTCTTTGCCATCACTATCTGGCGAGGAGGTAGTTTAAACACAATTTCCTTTGGAAGAATTTTATACATGACAACATCTTCATCAATAATAAAACGGTTTTCTGATTTCATCATTTTCTTCAAGATATTTAACGTCCAAATTTTTAGACCTGTTAGTTTCATCTAGGCCTACTGAACACACCTTTCTCACAGAATAAAATTCTGTCTGTTTACCCTTGTACAGCACCAAAATAAAATCTCCGACTTTAATACCGTCTGTTTCCAACTTATGTTCTAAGTCATCAGCCAGGATTTCCTCTTCAAAGTCGAAATCATCATCAGTATTTTGGTTGGAGTTTCAACCCTTCCGAGCATTTTTAACTGCTTGATTCATAGAGCCTTTGTCATGCAGCAAGTTTAGGCATAATTGTATTTACTTTCTCAGGTTTTTGTGTTTCCTTTTTCTTGTTCCCTATTTCCAGTTTTGTGGAGTAATTTGAGAAAAGACCTGGTTCTGAGGGAGGCAATGAGTTTGTCAGGTTACATGCTAATGAGGCGTCTGGCCGGACAGTGATATTAGAGAACAGAAATTCCTCATCAGAAACTCCAGTATTCAGAGGGACGATGCCAGTTACCCAGAACCCACTGGTAGAATTTTTAGCATTAAATTCTAACTCATAAGCTTTTCCTGCAAGCTCAGCAACGTCTGGCTTGCCTGCGTTTCCAGGAGAGTCCATCCAGTCGTACATGGCAGGGTTTTAATTGGTCTTGAATGGCCCACATACAGTCCTATCTTGAGGCTGTATCTTGTGACTAGAATGAGGTGGTATGTTAAGAAGAACAATCCCATTTTTCCTAGCCCAATCAATAAGTCTTACAGAAATGTGAGACTCGTGGTTATTTAGGATTAGGAGGTGTTTCTCAGTCATATTTGGCTAAGCATGAGCTAAGAAGTGGTCAAAATATTCCAAAAAGATATCTGCGTTTGACAAGCCACTTACTTTTGTAGTCCCCGCTGATCCTATTGGTGCTCCTTTAAGCGTGTGTTGTTTAAAGTTGACCCTTGAAGAAATGAAAATAAAAAAAAAAGTGGAACACTGTTTCTAATGCCATTGATGCACGAGATGATTGTGATATTCTGACCTCGTTAAGCAGAAGTCATCCCTCTAACTTGCTTCGATCCTTTCTCAGCAAACACCTACGGCAGCAAATGGACAGTGGTTAGGCCAGCCTCGTTGACATTCCAATTCTGACGACGACGTTGGAAGTTGTGTGTAAGCCTGTCTAGAACATCTTGGTAGTTGGTGGAGAATTCAGAAACGGTGGATCTATTAACAATGTAGATCGAGACAAGCTTGTAGATTCTTGTTTGCGAAGGGACGACTGCGGCTTACGTTTCCGAAACATACATAAGCAAATCTCACTAGCTATTTTAAGTTTTCCCCACTCTGGCACAATTTTGTTGTTGAATTTAGCACACTGGTAAACCAATTTTTTAGTCTCTACAGTAATTAGGCCACAATGAAGTCTTGCAGATAGTACCCAGCAAATAATTTGATAGTTCTTTATTTTCTTCAAAGGAAAATACTTAATGGATTTCAATACTTGGTTCATATTCATATGCCTCATAATCCTGTTTTCTTAACAACATAATGAGATGTTGCAGACTTCGCAATGCCATACTTATTAGCAGATTCTCTGATTGTCAATCTATTATGAAGGATATAATTCACAGTGGCCTCCTGTAATTCTTTGGAATGTATAGGTCTCTTTTTACCTCTCTTGCTGCGTCCCATTTTTCTAAAACGTAACTCAGTACGTAATTATTTAGAGCAAAGTTCTTACATGTATTCAACAATTTTAAATAACAGTGATATTTTAGGAACTTTATAAAGAATACATGATGTACCTAGGGACATCCCTGATGTACCAGGGGAAATCCCCAGGTGCATCAATACATAGTGTCCCTAGGTACATATGTGCACAACCTTTAACCTAAAATTTAACACAATCTGGTTTTAAAAGTAAAATAACCCTTTTAAATGAAGACAAAAATGATACCAAATTGAAAGTTGTGATGTACTAGAAATTAGCAAAGCATTATTTTGCAAAAAAAATTAATAATATAAATGGTGAAATACTTACTTCAGAAGGTGTAAAACACATCAGCTGTTCCTAATCTAATACTTGGTGGCCTTATTGAATAAATTTTTGTGGGAACCAGAAAGCAAGCTGTTACCAACATTCTGCAGTAGGTTAAAGAATTACCTTTATGAATTTTGAAGATATTTTGGCCACTGTCACTATGTATACAGTGTCCCTAGGTTAAGCACCTTCCCCAATACCTTATCTACGCATGTGCATCACAATTATTAGTCTACACTACCTTAAACTTATTTTTTATTTTATTGGTGATTTCAAACACTCTGACTATCTAATGAAAATACAAAACTGGCAAGATTCTTCGTTATTCTTCTAATGACAAGATGCAACGGGTGTGTAGCTGCACCCCTTACACACCTGCGTACTTCCTTCGCACGCCTAATGTCACTGTCCCTTCCTCGCACATATTTTACGGGGCACACTGGCTGGCATGGGTCCATTAAAGTTGGCAACGAAGAAGGAAAATAATTCCCGTGTTAAAGCGTTGAACAAAAGTGTATGTAAAAAAATCATAATTATTTCCTTTTCTGTGTGTTCTTTAGTGCACATAGATACAAGAATGAGCAAATGTGTAAATAATTACTTCCCTAATATTCTCACAGTTTAGCTTGACCGACGCATGAATAAAGTACCCGGTTCAGAGCAATGTTAATTTTATATATGGCGTAAGGATACCCAATATGCATGCAAGTAGATCTTACGCAGGGCTTTCAAAAGGGCTGAGTTTATCGTGAACAGCCTATAGTAGCAATCCTCGCTCATGTTTGAAATTGGTTACTGGTATTAAATTACAATCTGTGTTTTGTTATACGCATTTGTTATGCATTTATTTTGTATTTTTTTCCACCTGCCAGCAAATACAGCGCGCCACCATCTGACGTATAAAGCTCCTCAACTAAAAATTATTAATTTTACTCACACTTACCATAGCGGGCCCTTGATAGCCCTGGTTGTTAAAAGGTGACACGTGGTGTGACGAGGAGGACGGAAGCGGTCATGTTTCCGAAACCCATCTGCCGTTATTATCATAATTTATGAGCTCCAGGGCAATGCTGTGTCGTTTAGAGGCCATATTTGTCTGGTCACTTCACCTTAAATATTTTGATGCATTGCTGTGCTGCGCGAAACCAAAACAATAATTGCATCCTTATGATCTAATATATAAAATTCTCCCGTCACAGTGTTAGTCACTGAACTCCTCCGAAACGACTGGACCGATTTTTATGAAATTTGTTATGTGTACTCGGTAGGTCTGAGAATAGTTTTATATCTAATTTTTACACCCCTAAGTAATAAGGGTGGCCACCCCCAAACAATTTTTTTTATTGTTTGAACAAAATTTTTATTTTTTATTTTTTTATGATGTGGCATCAAAAAATACATACCCTCCTAAATTTTCACCCTTCTACCACCAACCCTTATTTTTTTATAGCGATATTAGTAATTTAATAAATTTTACCCTAGGTCGATAACTGATCAATTATCATCGATCATTTATCGATCTAGGTTACAATTTATTCCCACCAGGTGTCTCCCAGTGACACAGCACGGAGTAGCCGGTCTCCACTTTCTCTCACACAATAACCTTTCTCTTATTCATTTGTGCTCAGATCGTAGTAGTGACGTGTTTACAATTATATTTTCAATAATTAAGTGTACTTCTTAATTAACTTTATTATTGATCGCAAAGCTGTAATTGTTTGTATTTCCATTTTATTAATATTTATTAAATTATCTAATTTTATATTCCGTCATCGTCCACAGAGCTCCATGCCTCTTCCACTTATATACCACATCCTCACACACTTACAATAAGTTATAGTTATTTTTTTTCTAATACTATAATCACTAGAAATGCTTTTTATGGCAAAACAACGTTTGCCGGGTCAGCTAGTATTATATAAAAAAATCATAAATTATCATTACATTTATCATTAATCTAACAATACAGCGATTTTAGAGGAGTGAAAAGAAGGACAATCACTAAATATTGTGTGACGATGGTTGTATAATTTGTGCTATTTTGAGATTGCATAATGTCATTAGTATGTCACTGACACAGTTCGTAATTTTTGCTATACAAATGTGTAATGATACTGAAATTTCATCATGCGTTATTTCGTCATTTTACATGATAATATTTTCTGATATACATCCTCTAAAAATATCCATTCAAAGTTTTATGTACGGCAAAGTAAACCATTTCTTTAAAAATTTATTTTGTCTACATTAACACAATATTGATTTACTTCAAAGCGAAGTTTGAAGAAACATATGTTTGCTGCTAAAAAATGTTTACTTTATACATTTTTTATGGCAATGTTATCTTCTTATATAGCCAAGAAATAAACTTATTTTGAGCTGCTTTTGTCGACAGCAAAGAAAAATTACTTCGTGAAAAAGATAACGGTTTAGCGATATTAAAGGTTTTAAACCACACATAGTAGTGTTCAGTATGTAACTGTTGTCTCGACGTGAGCATTATAAAGCAATGCGTACCGCAGTTACGAAACTGCAACTTATCAAATGTACACTCCCCTTGCAGACTTATAAGTAATGTCATTCTGAAGTGCAGCGATTCTCCAAATCACTAACCTAAATTGTCCCCAAACAATGACCTTATATTCCAGTCCATATTACTATCGCATCACCCTACCTGTCAAAAGTTATTAAACCTGTCACGCAGAGTGGTTGTATGGCGAAGAGCGTCAAGTACATAATATAAGGGGTGTGGGTTTTGGAGTGTCTGAGCCGTACTCGGAATTTTTTTAGTGAATATAATTTTGAAATATTGGTTACTTCTCTCTTATTTACTAATTGCGGTTGTTTTTAAGAGCACGAGTTTTCTTTACAGTGTAACTGACATTACCACAAAGACGTTTTATGAACTATTGTAACGATAATGTAAGGTTATGATAGTCATTTCTTTATAGATCAAACTAATATTATGATTGTGGCAAGCATACTTTGCAGTGGTTCATGTTTAAATGGTTTTTTATTTGCGGTAACAAATTATGTTTTTCAGCAAAGATATCGTTTTAACAGTGAAAGTTCTTTTCACCAGAATGGACCGTAGTGCAGAGAGCTCACGAGTCTTTCCCATACACCAGTAAGGTAACGAAAAGAAGGCATTAATGGTACTGGTCAAAAGTTAACATAACGTGAATATAACATAAAACTAACTTCCCGTAATTCCTGGGATATAACTAGGGAATTGCGAGACACAAATAAAATGGGGTGAAGTATAGGTCTTCTTAAGGCGGTAATTTACTTGAGTAAATCTGAAACTGCGTATTTTATGTCTGAAACAAATTTATTTAAGCCAGCATTGCAATGATTAAAAAGCGTTTTTAGTGTTGTTAAATTTGGTATTTAACTGTAAAAGTAACATTTGTTCGCACACTTCATGCTGGCTGAAGCTTCTGGAAGAAAGCAGCCGTCACTTTACGAAGCACGTAGAATATTACTTATATTCATTTTTTCTTACTCATACTGTACTAACTAGTCAATACACGTAATGCTTGACGTTTACGAATACAACCCAACTGTATTATTACGAATGTGATAGTTGCAAACAATATGCAGGCAATTTTAAGTTTCCTAGTTTCAGCAGTATTATATAGATAAATAAAATAATAAATATGATAAGGAAACATGCAGGTATTTTAAAGTAAGGTATTCCTATAATTTTGTAATACTAAGCTGTTAACAAACTACACAAATTATTACAATAAATTATTCTAATATGAACTTTGAAACTTTCTTAAAATGTGTTGTTTTGCCAGAGTGATGTTACTATAACATTAAATGCGTGAAGTGTATTTACTTGAGCAAGAAGACCTTGTTTCGTATAGCCATTTGTTTACTTCTTTGCATAAAAATTATTTGTAAGTGGTTACTCCTCAAAATCCACGTAACTATAAGTTTGTTTCTTGCTATTACTTACTCTATTGAAAATTATAGATTTACTTGCACCACTAACCTTTAACGACGCCGCTAATATAAAATATTATTTTGAGTTAAAGTAAAATAAACACAAGTGTCTGGACCTTAGTTAAATATTGAATGCTGTTGACTGTACGAACGCGATTTTAAAGCATTGTTTCGATATAAAATTTTTAGATAACCCTAGCGTCGTCATTAACACGTTTCCCGGGTCAAAGCTCTCCATTATCTATCTACTTAACTTCCCAACGTATCTAAAGCTAGCATTAGTCACATTAAAACCTAAAACAAGAAAATTTGTCTGTAATGAATAAGGGGCCTCTAATCAAAAGTTTGGGCAAGCCTTTTGATTTCAGGCACTGGAAAGCTCAGAATTATGAGGAATTGAAGAAGTGGATGTAAGCAGTACATGTACTATTCGGTTATCTCTTGATTCCAATAAAATTATATATTTCCTATTACACGAATGCAATACGGCATTCTTGCCTGTTTTACAATTAAATTGAATGTGTTGAGTGCCTAAGTGTCCTTCACTTTTAGTTTAATATAATCTCAGCAATTTACGATCAAGAAGTGTTATGTGTAAATGCAGGTCTAAGAAAAATTCACATGGTAGGTTGTATCTGCTTACATATGAGGATAATACATTATACTTTAAATTCATCTTTGCGATTTTAATGGCAGTTGCGGTGAGCTGGTTTTTCCTACTATGTAATGGAATTATAAAACATTTGTTTAGTGTTGATGCATTTTTACTCGTGAAACAACACTATAAGAAACCATAATATTTTAAATAAAACGATGTATACAAATTTAAAAGTTATACTTATTAAGAATTGGTAGGCCATACGTTATTTTCACGCCATATTAGTATTTTATTCTACTGCGTTTCAACTATGTAAATATTGAAACCTCAACGCTAATGAAAGTTCATAGGAGAAGATAAAATAGAAACCGAGAAGATTCTTCCTGACTGTCCCTTTGTTTCTGTAATATGTATGCAAATTTTCTTCAATTAAATGTTCCGCTGTGCATGAATTGAAATCTGCGGTAACCGTTCTTACAAGCACGGTTCTGTCGGTGAAATGAAACATTAAATTAACTACACAAACCCGTTAAGACGTTTCGTGATATTGCGTCGAGTGTGTACATTTTCGAGGCTGCCTCACAGCTCTTTGCTGTAACTCGGTAACTGCGTGTGCTATCCGCTGGGTAAGACTGCGATAAGCCAGGGAGTTAACTGAAATACTTTATTAAATGTAGTTATTTCCTCGAATTTCCGCCAAATTTTCATGAATATCTGTTAATAAAAGAAATCGTTTTCAATACTCTAGGGAAAATACAAGAAAAAACAGCTGCTTTATTCACTTCTCCGGTTTGGCATCTCTGACAGAACTCACCAAAAGGACCCGACAAGGGAACGTGTGTACATCTGATTAATGTAGCTTAGGTCGTTTACGTAATTGGTCATTACGCTTTTACAACTTCTTATTAATTACGTTTTATTTCGATTATTGTTGTTAAATATTTATTTTTCTCTCCTGTCTGTAAACCGTTGCTATTCTGTAGAACATTTAATATGTTTTTTAAAACGTATGAGTCCAAAAATATCATACACAATTTGGGTGTAATCACTTCTAAAAACCTCACAAAATACTGCAGGCTACTATTATAAAATCACAATTTCGGTGATATCGTAGATTAAAAATGGGCATCTCAATTAACACAAATTAAAAATGTATGTTTCAGTTAATATAAAATTATAATATACATACTTAGGTCAGCTTATGACTTTTTAACAATGTCTGTTTTGACGATAGTTCTTAAGGTTATTACTTTACATTTTTAACATATTTGTTATACACGACATAGCACATTCCACTTAATACACGTTAATATTCTGCGGCAACTGTGTTTAAACCTGTTACAACTGCAGGGGAGAGAACTGTAGTATTTTACCTCTTGTTATCGATATGTGTTGGGTTATTTCGTTAAAAGGACAGCCTCAGTTGGAATACAAATTACAACGAAGGAACAACCAGTCCGACTAAAAAGACAGTAAATTCAATCACGCAACTCGTGTCGCTTATTTTTTGTACCTAGCAGCGACAAACTTAAAAGATATTGGTGAACATGCACACAAATAGGCCTACCGTAACTTTTATTCTGCTCATATTTCTATGCATTGGTAATTCCTGTTTTCTATGTATATTTCATTATTTATTTTAATTTATCTGGCAGGACTATTTATTTTGTTGGGATTATGGCAAACATTCAAATTGCATAAATGTATGCACGTTACACAATTGTATTTCAAACATCTGGGGAAGGTTACAACGTTGTAATAAATAAACAGACATGACTTTAAAAAACTTAATCTCATTATAAAAACAGTTTAAAGTTTAAATGTATAAATTTTGGAAGTCAAATGTTTGTAATCACACACACACACTGGCCTATCGTAACGTAATGGCAACAATATTTTTTCACACACAGCGGTCACGACGCATGTTACAGTATATATACTCCTGCCGTCAAAAAACATGTTTATCACAACATCGCAACATGCCTAAGTAGGTTTAAAAACACAATGTTTACAAACTTGATGTGTTATTTTTAAGTATTTTTCACAAGAAGAGAAATTAACGCCTCGTTCAGCAACACGCCATGTCATTTCGCCAGTCACCACTTCTGCCAACTTCGGATTTGTAACCGTCCCGCCATCACATCTAAATATATTATAATAAGTATTCAAACAATAAAATCCCTTTTCAGTTGTAAATTACATATTCCAAAAATAATTTTTTTTTGCTCTAATGAGTATGAAATATGCTATAATCGAAAACATGTATAATTTTCCTGCTACTATTAGCGGTGCAAAACTTCCCGACAGATAGATAGAGAGAGAGAGAGAGAGAGAGAGAGAGAGAGAGCGACAAGCTCCGCTGTGCATATTCAAGTTTCTACCTCGGACGAAAAAAATCACCATGCCACTAGGTCCTAGACACCATAATTTGCGCTAATATTTTTAACTGTAACAATGAAATATGTTTTCTTCAGTGCTACCTAAAAATTTAAATATATCGATTGACAATGTTTAATTTACAAATAGCATACCAAAAAACTAGGTTACAAAAATATTTTTCATGTGAACTATTTCTTACTAACCGTTGCCAACACATCGCTGCTCTCACAGTTTTTAATGCGTATTTAATACGAAATAAATATATGACAATTTGTAGAAGATACTACGTTAAGGTTTTATTTATTCAAGAATGCAATGCTTTATAGTTAATCACAGTGAAATATATTTGTGGTATTAAAGTTATTTTAAAACAGGTTGACATGTTACGCCTAGGGTGGATTTTCGAAGGTTCGTTTCAAAACATCCGAAGTAACCGTGAATGGACTATAACAGTAGCATTGAATTCTGCCATCCACGATCTTTGCAACTCAATTATGTTCTCACATGTGCAGGAACACTTAAAATCCACTTACGTTGCTCCAAAAAAATACCTTATCACCTGCGGAATTTCTCCTGCAGTAGTAGTACTGCCGCTCGCGGCCGCAAACGCAACTGGCAACAGCTGAATGGCTAAACGCGCTCGCACACACCCAACATTCTCCTTATAGCATTACAGTCTCATCAAGTTTTCTTTAAAATTGCTTTTTTCAAACGTAAAATGAGTGTAAACATTGATTTGCGACATCCGGTAAAATGTCGGTACGAAATGTCTGCTTCTGTTTACGAATTCCTGCTAGTAGCTCCTCAAAATGTTCTGATTTTTTAATGTGATTTACTGTGCAAAGCGTTACCTTCTCACCGATACGCGGTAAAGATAATTACCGCTTGGCGTGACGACCAACCTAGTAATGGTTTGATCTCATTTCCTATAGAGTGGTGAGAATTTGATAGCACTGAGGAAGTTCATGTAGCGAGGGACTCACAAGAGTCACTTCATCACGTCGCCTGTATGTAACTTTCCTGAGTAGAGTCGAGTGACGCAAAACCCAACTAAAACCCGAACAGTTGTAAACGTTCTGTCAACATTTTCTATTCACCGGATAGAGTTTAGATACTATACTAGCAGGATGGTGTTAAACCTCGTTAGTAGCAACAGATTACTAGGTGATACTTAAAACTATTTTATTTCTCTTTTGATGATCTCTCTTTACTCCGGAAGGACCATCGGATTACAGAACAGCAGAAACTCGATTTCACACCAAATGGTAGCACACGCGTTTATACTTTACTTGGGATTATAAACCAGAAACACTCACGGTAAGATGGCCTTCCAGCCAACTACGCAACGAATTTCGGCAAACTCAGTCCTTTCCATCGTGTGGTACAAGCCGTATAGTACATTTATAGTTACTTACAACTTTTCTGAAGTCCTGCTAAAGTTATTCTTTCTGGATATTCCCCCGCGTCATGCAAACATAGATTAACTATGTCTACAAAATTACACCAAAGTACATCGCACCGCATTCGTGTGCACTTAGTTTCATAATATTTTTCACGAGAAGTATTTCTTACTATGTATTACCAACAGGTGTATTTTCTCTCTGATTTTATTTACATTAATTATAAATTAAACGTAGTTTATAAATAAAATGCAAGTACATGTTTGATTTAAGCAAAAAATAAGTTTATTATGTGTCAACAGAGTATAAAATGCGTTAGAGAAATTACATTTTTTAAGAAACAAGCAAACCCTCCATACATAAGGTAATTTTCAAAGGACTGATTGGAAAACAGTGAAGATAATGCGAATAGACTATAGCCGGAAACCTGAACCCAGATAAAAAATTGGGGTTGAGGTTATGTCGGGAAAATGTCTATGCGTTTTACGTGAATACGTTAGTGTTACCAGGTAATAATTTATTTTGGATACGGGAATGAAATAAAAGTAAATCGGTAGATATAGATGAAATATTTATTTTGGCACCAATTATCACCGTAGTAGCACATCGGAGTCAGGAGATATACTGCACGGAAATTTTCGCGCACGGCATAAATAGCCGCCATTCTCCCGGGCTCCCACTTGTGCCTCGCGCATGCGCAGCGCAAACTCAAGATCATGTTTGCATCTTAACCGTATACCCGATCGAACAAGACCGCATTTATTTTAATCGCGTTATTAGTCACGAAGTTAGTGTCTGAATCGATGATCATGGTGACGCTACATCACCGATTCCGTCCTGGTACCCCAATGTGTCGGTTTGGTTTTAAATACGTAGTCATGAGAAAAAGAAAAAAAAATTCATGAGTTATAGAATGGCGTAGTTAACGTGACAATTAACTCGTTGCATACTGAGGGATCTCAAACTGTAGGGAGGTGGAAATGCATTTCTGCTGGTACTGAAAGTTAAAACCACGGGGTTCAAATGGTAAAACAACCATAAATACATCTGAATCTCGGTTAGTCACTGTGCTACCCAAATGACGTGTAGGTATGCCAAGCATAGAGGGGGCACCGTGGCTGGGCGGTAAGCCTGCTCGCCTCCCACCAAGACGAACCTGGTTCAATCCCCGGCCGGGTCACCCCCGGATTTTCGCAAGTGGGAACCATGCCGGACGACGCCACTGGTCGGCGGGTGTACTCGGGTATATCACGTTTCCCCGTTCTTGCATCCCGGTGCTGATCCATTCTCACCTCATTTCACCTTCATCGACTCTCAAGACCTCGCTGCTAAGAGCCGCTCAACTCAACCCGAGCGTAGCCCAAATCCGCGCAGTACGTACCAAGAAGCTAAGCAGACGGAAGGAATTGAATTACAACTAAATTTTCGAGGAACAGCGAACAAAAAAATGTTGCGGTCTTCCACGAAATGGCAATCCCATCGGATTCCCCGAGGGTGCCGTTTCCAGCCTCGTGCCCCGGCCGGTAGGTCACAGGGGAGCGTCCGGCCACTTTCGTCCGACGTCCCTGGCGATCCGCGAATAAATAGCTACCCCCCTTCCTGCCCTTCTTTACCCTCACCAACCTCGCCGAACACCCCGGGGGAAGCCCTCCGCCCGCAGCACGCCAGATGAATGTGTGCCGGAGCTCATCGGATCGGAATGCGGCCGCGCCGAAAGGTAAACCGCTGCGCCGCCGTTGTTGTTCCCCCGCCCACCGCGCTAGTATTTCTTCCCGGCTGGAGATAAGAACACACCTCGCCCCCGAGATGAATGAGGACAGTGATAAACGACCGGAGCAGGTTGCGAAAAATAACCGCCGCCCGACCAGGGCGAAGTGTACTCTTGCCAGTCTTGGCTCTGTTGTGACGCTGCGCCGTCCGCGAGAACTGTCTAAGCCAGTTTCTAATTCCTCTAAGCGAGACCTTTCAAATTAATGTAACATTATCTACTCCTTACAAACGGTTTAAAAGTTAGCCACCAGAGGTCATCATAGTTAACATAAAAACGCTGTCTCACAGACCCCTAAAGTTATATCTCATATTAAAACTCTTTATGAAAGGAATTCAAAAATAATATTTTAATTTGCGCTTTCATTAGTACTTATTAAATAAACTTACATTTAAAACTTTAGTTTTCTTTGTCTCCACATTGCTTACAGAATGTGTGAACTCTGTGCATGCTTCTGCCTTCATGAGAAATCTCCACACTAATCAACATGTTTGTATTCTGTGCTGTACATGTTATGTATATAATTTGTGCACTGGAAAAACTCACGTCGGCGCCTTCTATTCTTCATTATATCAATAACTTTGTGTCTTAAAATATCTCCTCAAAATGTTTGCCATATTTTAATATATTTTCGTTTGATTGCAGGACAGAAATAAATTCCAAACCATAATGGAGGTTGCAGAGGAAGACGTAGTTCCGTCAAAGCGTTGCCGTAGGAGCTTTGTTATACGTGTTTTGGATGAGAAAGACAATGCTAAGCTAGTTTGTCCGCAAAGTATTGAATCTTGGAAGACATTATTAAGAGCAGCAGAAATCCGCAACTATGAACCCATTCTGAATACTAGAAAAAACGTCACAGAAGGAGAAATACTAGAGATATATTACCATAGGAAATGTTGAAGCATTTTTACAATTAAGAAACTGTTGAACTTCATAAAAGAGAAGAATGAAAAACCAGTTCAAACGAGAGATGAGCCAAACAATAAAAAAAAACGCTGTCAGAGAGACGGGGGATCCTCCTGTGTAGTTAATGAATCAAAATGTATTTTGTGTGAAAAAAATTCCAAGCACATGAAAGGCCAGCATACAAGCATACTCGTACAGTGTTTTGACTTATGTGAAGATGAAAGTATTATAAATTCAGCAGAAATGAAGATGAATGCAAGGATTATTGATTTTGCTAGCAGAGACTTAGTAGCCGGAGAGGCTCATTATCACAGATCGTGCTACCGTGCTTACAAAAAATCAGGGAATACAGATATAAATAATCGTTCTGACAAAAACCTTATTGAAGACAGCACAAATTATGATGTGGAAAAACTCGCTTTTAAGGAACTTTTTAAATTTATTAGAAACGACTGGTAAACTGATCCACGAGTTATCGCTATGACTGAAATAACAAGAATATTGATGTCCACGATGGAATTGTATGGCATCAGCGATGTCAGAGAGTCGAACAAAAGACACGAAAGCTTGAAAACGAGATCCCAGAAGTTTTGCAAATGTTTTATAATGATGATGGAAGGCTCTATTTGTACCCTGAGAATTTCACTGTCATTAAGTTGTTTAGGAAAAATCAAAAACTAAAGAAAGACCTTCAGCACTTGAAGACTACACTGAAAGACAATATTTTAAAATCCACCCACGAACTAAGACTTGGAATTCAAAAGCAACAAGTTACACAAGTTTGGCATCCAAACATTGAAAAATTGAGTGACGGAGTCGTCGTGCCAGAATCACTTTCTAAGATCCTGTACGTGTTGATTACTGGATCAGAAAATAATATTCCTGCCCAAACAAAGCTATGAGTCTCACCCTTAGAGCAAGCTGTGATATATGCTGTCACTTGTGGTAAAGTAAAACCTCTGAAACACACACGTCTTTAATTTGCCCTAAAATCTCTTACAGGAAATGTTGAGTTCATAACAATTCTCAATCGTTTTGGCCACTGAATTTCTTACTCTAAACTTGAAGAGATTGATAGGGCCTTATGCATTCAAAAATTGTTATAACAGATGGAGCCGCGATGGTAACTTCTAGCGTTGTGCCTGGTGTTCTGACTAATGTAGCTTGGGATAACATAGACAGTCAGAAGGAGACATTATGGGGGAAGGGAACATCACATCGTGTAAATGGGATTGCTATTCAACCAAACCTCAAGAAAGATTGCTATCTCCTATATCGAAAAGCAAAAAGCGTAACATAAGCAGTCAACCTATGCTGATTCCAATATACAATGTTGGCCGACAAAAAGGGCCAACCGTGATTGAGAGTGTTGAACTTGCAGTAGACTCTTCAATTCAGTCAACAAGGAAGAAGAACTTAGTATGGATATTGCCATAGTTTATAAATAAACAGGCACAAATTTTCAGCAATTGGACAGGGTATAATATCCTATTAAGGAATGAAATCAATGTCATCCAGGATAATTTAGGATATCTGGATACAATGAATCCTCCAGCGTTACACATGTCCACAGTGAATGAGGTATTTAACCAGTGAATCAAAATAATGCAAAGTCTCAACTTGAACAAGATTGTCTGCGTTTTTGATCAGGCACGGTGTGCAAAAGCCTTAGACATCACATGGAAGCATGCTCATGTGTTTAAAGAAGTGATCGTTCTTCGTTTAGGTATGTTTTATATCATATGCACATAACTTGCTGTGATAGGAAAGATGTACAGAGATGCTGGGTTACGAGATTTGTGTGTTAAAGCAGGTTTAATTGCTGATGCTTCAGTTTATGCTGTAATGGAAGGCGGTCATCACAACAGAGGTATTAGACTACACAAAGTTGTATATGAAACATTCATGAGAGTGGTATGGAAGGGTTTCGTATCTTGGTTGAGTGGGTATCATAAGGATGATCAGTGCGAGTTAGATGATTTATTGACACATGTAAACAATTTCACTACAAATATTTGCATGACATCAGCAAAAGAACTTGCTTAAAGAGTTTCTTATGGGAGGATATTGCAACGTTTCAAAGACTACATGATATTTTTAAGAAATGGAAATGGAACCCTCTCAAAATTCGGGATGTCTTATCTAGATATGGTTGAAATACTCCTCGGCTTCATTCCAGCATCATAGGAAGGGGATTGGTTGATTCATTTGGCTTCCATTCGTACCATGGTCCCTTGATTTTTTGCCTATGATAGGATAAATTATGCAAGGCGCCTTCCTGTATACTATGCCTAGATGACACAACTTGTCAATGAACATCCTGACATACACAGCGACTTTATGCAAGGAAGATTTTGTGTGCAATTTGGAAACAAAAATCCTTTCGGCCATATGCCAGTACATAAAGCCATCGAAGAAACTATAAACAAAGATACACAGACATTAGCTTTTCCGCATTAGGTACCATTCTGTTTCAATGCGGGTCACACGCAGCGAATATAGCCCTCGCCACTGCGCTATTATGCTTGTCAGTGGCTTCTAGTGGCTTTGTTGTGTTACTACATTTGGACTGCTTTGTAGGCTCTAAATGTGAACTACCGTATTTTAAGTTGTTGATATTAACAATGGATAGTCATCAGAAATGTCTGTACTAATACGTACATATTCAAATGGAGTTTTCAAGATAAAAGTGTTATGGTACGGAACAACGGGCAACATTTTTTAACAACAGTTCAATAATTGTTAATATTTCTATAGCCCTTTAATTATAGAATACTAATTTATTTATTACCAAATTGTGAAAATAAATATTATAAAAAAGTGGTAATAAGTTTGTAACATTGATAACGGGTCATTCAGTACAAATTATGCTATTAAATAGTTCATTCATCAGTATCCTAATAATTAAAAAAAATAATGCAACTTTACAACCAAACTTAACCCAGTATAACCTATTTTTACCTAAGCTAATCTAACCTTACATAATGTAGCAAACCCATGTATATGTGTTGATTTATCACAACTTTAAGAGTAGCATAATATTTTAATAAGCCTATTCGTTTGGTTCCGTTTTCTTTGTTCCAGGTTAGCCTACCTAATTTATTCCTTTTGTCCCAGTGGATGTATTTTACTAACATATTCGAAACGTCGGGGATATACAGAAACCAATAAAGAAACATATGGCTTATAATTATCATATTTTATTCTGTGGAAGTGGAAATTAGTAACACAAATACTCCATATAACTCTAAAATCATCACATTTTTCTGTTTCAGCTGCAGTATATAAAGTGCTGTTTTTTCCTGGTATGAAGGAATTTTGTTTATATTTGCGAGTTTAATTTCATTCTATTTTGTATTATTTAACTCTAGCTTAATATTTTAAAGCATGTACAGAAGCATTTTTTATCATATGGCATAGGCACTACAGCAAGAATTTGGTTGAGAATTGATATGAGATCTGTAAAATATTTAAATTTAATGTCTGAAATAAGAAAGCTATGGTCACTTTTAGGACGAATACTCGCCATTGTACGTTTGTAAAATGTTAATGAGTATTACTGATAACGGAATGTAACCAAAAAAGGTACAGAAAATTAGGTTTTTGCTTTCTATAACTTTATGTCTAGACTCGTACAAATATTGATTTTTGTGCTCATTTTGCATGCCTTTCAATAAAGAAATTTATCTGTCTTAATTTCTGCCTCATCAATTCTAGAGGAGAGATAATTACCGTCACACTTTATGCTAGTAATGCGCAATTTCAGCTAAATAACTTCAAAACTATACTTTTTTTTTTTAAACTTAGCACTTTCTGTTTATAATAGTCTTGAAGTTTCTTTACTTGCTAAAACCGTTTTTACACGACTGATAATTGATGAAGTTTCACTAACTTCCAAACAGAAGTTCAAAAAGATCGCGCTAAGTATTACGTTCATCGCCACAACACAATTATTTAAGAAACTAGACATAGGTATTTTATTTTATTATAGATTCTGCGGAAAAAATTAGATTTTTAATAAACATTTTAAAAAGAACTCCTGCCCTCAACATTGCCTGACTTGTATACCGTGCAGAAAATATGGTGGACCGTAACACCGAGGTTGCGTAGGGAAGTGAAAACTGTGAAGAAATATACGGGAACCCTACTTTCCACAAACCACTCACGAACAGACAGTGATTTATGGCAGGGATAATTGTCATGCTTAAACACGCAGATATCATCTCCGAACTAGCCTTNCCGTGAACGGGAACCCTACTTTCACGAACAGACAGTGATTTATGGCAGGGATAATTGTCATGCTTAAACACGCAGATATCATCTCCGAACTAGCCTTCTACTCTTGACAACACGCAGCTGGTCAAAATGTCCTTGAGTCCTTTCCATGAAAAGCACCCCAATACTGTCACCCCACCTCCAACGAATTTCACAGTGGGAACTATACAGGTTGGCATATAACGTTCACCTGGCATTCGCCACACTTAAATCTCATCGAAGTGCCACATGGTATAGCGGGATTCATCATTCAAAATCCATGGTCATTCATATTCCAGTGGCGGTGCTCTTTACACCACCGAACCATGGCGCTTTGTGTTCGTAACTTCCACCGCGCATAGTCGTGGTGCTAGCTGGACAGTAGTTAGTGCCACTGCGTAATTCACGGGTGATGGTATCACACGGTGACCAATGTGATGTTCCCGTATCACCTTCTACAATGCTCGACAACCCTTCGCCGGTTTCGTTGCGATTCTGCCATCCCGTTTCCACTTCACAATCATATCCGCCGACTGTCGACTTGGACAACTTGAGAAGGGCTGAAATGACCCTGATGAATTGCCTACTAATATGGCAACCAATAACTACACCACGTTCAAAGTCACTCACCTCCCTTGCTCCACCCATTCTGCAGATATAGCGTAGCAATGACCAACATCGATCTCTCTGGCTCCATTTATAGCGGCAGTCGTAGTGATATATAGGTGCGAGTTTTCCTTTGCGGAGGGTGTTCGGATACTTTTTATCAGATAGGGTACTATAAAGAGAGAATTATCAATGAAAAACACTGAATTATGTAACCCCGAGGCATTTAGGTGCGAGCCAGTCCACCACGTAGTAATAATCTTAAGAGAGCTTTAATGAGTGTATAAAAGTATAATACCAATATATTTAGACACCGGTAAGGATATAACATGGTTCAGCGAAGTAACTGGAGGTAGGAGATGAGAATTAATAAACACCCTCCCGTAACTTGTGACGTTCGCTACCCAACACCTGCCTGGGTCCTGGGTTTAAGCGAGACGTACACGTCTAGATCGTCACCTCAGTGATTAATTAATTTTCACTGTCTACACGAAGTAAAGTTATGAATCAAACAACAAGACTTTTTTTGATTATGGTAGCCCAGAAGCCTATAGTAAGTTCGCTATTGTTTATCTGTCTTTCCTCTTCGAGAAGATAATTAATATAACTAATGACCGCAGACACCGCTCTCTCGCTAACCACCCCCAACCTCGCAGGACGACTATCCACCAGCGGGAAACATCATATCGTGGCCTCGTGCACACGCGAGACAGCCTCCAACCACGCAGGGTGACCTCAGGTGGCGAGTGTTACAAATGCAAACGAATTCCTCAGACTGCGTCTCCGAAGCTCGGCAAAACGTCTCAGCCAATCAGGTACGCCCAGTGCAAACATCAGTCGACTTCCTCGTCGGCTTCGGGTGCCCCGTTTATTGCACCTTCATTAAATTTATACATGTTTAAATTCACATACTTACTTATCTACATACATAACCAACAGTTTCCCTATAACATTAAAACTTATAAAATTAACTATTAATATCTGTGTAGGGGTCTTGGTTGCCCATCCCTCAGGGCGTGTAGATTCTCCTCCCACACAACTGCGAAAGCTGGCCTCTTCTGCCACAAGGAAGTCACAAAAGTGGCCCTTCACAAAAAGGAGTGGATTGGCACCCGTGACGCCATCAATTTTGAACACTTTCTGCTTTCAGCATCCTCCTTACTATAAAATATTAGAATTAAAACTATTCGCTTATCGTTATTACCAATTCACATATCGCCCCATGCTAATCATAACAAATGAATGGAAATTTGAATCACTCTTCTAAGACAATTTTAACAAACGTTATTTTAAGTGGTACATTACACCTACTATAACACAAGCACAACTCAAAATGGCCTGCTACAACACCTTTAGTTGGTTAATAACACGGCGCCTTCCAATTTCCTAATGACGGACGATGTGAGTACCCACGAAATGTTCACCGATGGCAGATAACAAACTACGCCAACACTATTCACGAATTTACTGTCTCATCTCACGTTGTTCTTGATATTTGGCAAATAATTTTCAAATTCCTAATATTCAAGAGCATGTCGTGTGCCTTGCCTCCTGTATGCTGTTTTCATCTAAAATCACATTACTCATATTTTAATTGCTTATTGCGACCTGCCGTTTGAAAGTTATGAAGAAATATATATATCAACATTAACGTTTCTTTAAGCGGGGTGTTAACTCTGCCGTTTACGAGTATAGGGCTAGATATCAATAGCTAATTCGTCACTTCTAGCATATTTTATTATTATTATTATTATAATTTCAGAGAGATAATCGTACTACAGTGGTCAAAGATACTGCCTAAATAAACACCACTTTCACTTGTCACTTTTTTTCGTTGAAATTCGAACTTAGACATTCGTCATATATATAAATTCAAAGTCTTTCTATGTGAAGGATCACCCCACAAAATGTTTGCATGTAATTACGAATCATCCTGAATGTTTTATTGAAACGCACATGGTCGACGTTAAAAAAAGTTGTGTAATTTTGCAGTACTTCGATTTTTAAAACGCAGTCAGTAATTTTGCTTGGTTTGAAACACATGCAGTGAATGTTATCTTGTTTACAACAGTAAATCTGATCCATTTTTTAATCCAAAACCAACTAGTTCAAAAATGAACGAAAAACACATGCTATGCAGACGCCCACAAGTGAAAGGATAGACTATAATTGCGTTTCTACGTTCGGTGCGGTAGAAACGGGACTTCCTCTTGAAGCTGAAATGGAGACGAAGTGAGTCCCTGGAGTAATACATTCTCCCTCCCGGAGGGAGCGGCGACAGCCGATACAGCGCTGACACAATAGGAAATGCGGTAGTTTGTTCGTCGCACGTCGAAGTTGGCAGATGAGGCTCTGCTAATTAAGGAAAGAGAGAAGCCCTCGGTTTCTCTCACGCCTGGCTGGGAAATTCACAGCGACGAGTCTACTATTCTCTTCAGACTGTGGAGGAAGCGCTGATAAGACATATTCACATCAAACTTATCATGGAAGTCACTGCGTTAACTCTGCGTTGTCGCTATGTTCCGGAATATATCGCGCAGCACGTAACTCACACTTAATTTACAGCAACGTCAAGTTAATGCCTCCAAGAAAGATTTCGACCCAACTTCAGAATGACAGAAAGATAACGCATTGCAGTCAATCAAATTAAGGAAACAATTTTTATTTATTTTTGTTTTTCAGCAAGCGTTTTTAAAACTACCAACTTCTGTGTTTCTTAATCGTGTACGAACCTAAATGAGTTTTAATTTTGTATTTTGTCCTAGTGTATTAAAATTATATACAAATTAACATGTACAAAAACTTTTAATTGAAATATATCTACAAGAAAAATATGCTTCTAGTTACGTGAGAGGTAAGGGAATTACTGTCATATTGATGACAATGCTTGGGTTATTATTACAACTTTTTATTTGAACGATCCTTTTGTATTATAGACGAACATTAATGTATAAATATAAAAGGCTTTTTCAGATCCCAGATACAGCATATTTGGTAGCACTGCAATATACGAGTTATCAAAGACCAGCCATCATTCATATCTTCAATGTCAATACAGATACGATTTTATTCACAGATCCACTGAAATTCAGCGATGCCAGCTGGATTAACTGTAACAAAAAACTATTAGTAGAGCCACTATTTTACATTCATTACCGTCATGCTGGTTGTGTGAGAGATTCTTGCAATAGTTACTGTAAGTGGTAACTTTTGCGTAGGCAACTTAAGCATTAATATTTTTTCTATAATGTGTAATTGTGCTGCATGCTCATTAGGCGTAGATAAAACGTGATCTCACACATTCTTCCTAAATTAACAAAGTACATTTTCAAGCGATGAAAGAAAGGATTAATATTTTTACCAAATGAGATAATCTACATACACGCATTTCTAAGCATCTTGGTTGATATTCTGTACTTTTCAAGCTTTAAAATTTTTTTTTTTTATTTTGCTGGCAAGGAAATAACCGGGAATATATTTTAGACCGCTCATTTATCGGTAAAATTATATATTGTGTTCCATTAAGGAATACAATTATTTCTATATGAAATATTTTTCATTTACATAGACAATAAACAAAAGTGTAAAATATTAATTTTTTATAATTTTTAAAACATATTCAGTAAGTAAATTTTATCTGTTACACAGTTTCTGCACATTTTTTTTTATGGAAAGCGTGGTTTGGCTGTTTTTGTTTTGGATGAAACAAATAAATGAACCAGTGACAACTATCAAATAAGAGACGCTGAAGAGATATTTTAAAACAAAAATATCAGCAATTTCAAAATTTAAAATTATACAGACATTTATGTGGGACATATAGAGCAGCAGTTATCATATATGTAACAATATTTTGAGAAAAAATCTGTTCTAGACTTCAGGTTTTTTTTGTTATTTATGTGGCAACTAAATTAAAATTGTGATTTTGAAAAGTGAAAGTATGCTACTTCCGAGTAAACCCACTTAAAGCTGTACATAATCAAATTACTACATTTTGGGATTTTAATTTATCACTTTAAAGTTTTTGAAGGAAGTATTTGAAATCAATAGCAGCAACTTTCGTGGTTCTTTAAACCGGAAAATTATACTAGATAAATTGCTAAAGAACTTCGCTAACATTTCAAAGCTTGGGCATAAATAATATCGTTAGCCACAAATCTTACTTTTATCTGTTATTAATTAATAGCACATGTGTGCGCGTAATTATTTCACCATATCGTTAATACTCCTTCATGTGACTTACTACCTCCAACCAAAATTAGTCCGTTTGCGTGAAACCTATCTCGATTCGTGTCCGATAAATATTTTGCTGTTTTATTCATATGTTCGATGTTACACCGCATTTGTGGATATATATCTCGTAAAGCAGTTATCTGTGCACTTTGTCAATATAAATACAGCACTGTACATGTGTTCTTGTGACACTTAAGGCAAAACTCATTATTTACAGTTCCACGAAAATTTCAGTGTTACTTTCTTTACTTTAAAAGCACTCAGAGCTGCATTTTGCACCGATAGTTGACTTATAGCAACATTTATAATTGTATAAATATCATCACTACACTGTAAATATTTGTTTCACTTAACTTTATAAATTGTAGTGGAAGATTTAAAACTATAAACAATATGGTTATTTTACCATACATCAGGCTGTAAATGTACAAATGCTGCGATACGCAGTTGAGAACTTCACAGCACTTTTGACTCTTTCCTGAACACGTGTAGGAAAGTTACCGTGAATGCAAGGGTAAAAATGTTATCATTCAGGCTTTCTCAGTGCGCATATACAATGGTGTGGTAAATATACGAAATTTTTTATTTAAGTGTACACAGGTTTTATAAACATTTTAAAGAGTATAGCTGATAAATTTTGTAAATACATAGAATGTTAGAGTGAGTGCTCTCATAAAATTCCAGAGTTAAAAAAAAGAAAGAAAAAAATAAGCGTTGTCTGCAGTATCTGGATGTAACGGCGTTCAGAATCTCTCTTGGGATGTAAAAATGTACAAGAACCAAAGTAATAAAGGGATATAAGACTTCAAAAGTGTTTAATGCCATAATCTCAGTTGATGGATCTAAATAGTCTGGCTCCATTTGATCATCTACGTTAGGACAAGCCCTTATTAAACCCCTCACTGGGTTCCATTCCCGGTGAGGCCACCCCCGGGTTTTCGCACGTGGGAATCGTGCCGGACGATGCCGCTGGTCGGCGGGTTTTCTTGGAGATCTTCCGTTTCCTCCATACTCACCTCGCTTCACACTCATCGGCTTTCACGACTCCGATGTTAAGAGTCACTCAAACCTCTCCACTCCTAACTAAACCTTAATGGCTTAAGAGTAGAGACCGTTTCTGTTGATATGAAAAGTTCTTTCGTCAGTATATAGGTATAATGTAAAGAATCTGTTGAACTCAGCAACCGTAAATTACTGATATTTATCAAACAAGATGCAGATTTCGTTTTCTTGCCAACACAGTGGTTCATTGTGACATTCTATGCTTTGCTAAATATTGTCTATTCCTACCAAAATGATATTTATTCGCTGGTGAATTTTACACTGTTGCTCCTAGAAAGGTCGTGAAGGCCTTGCGAGAAATGAAATTAACTTCAGAAACACCTCGGTTGGAAAGGGGGGAGAACTGACGATAGATTTTGTCATCTAAACGGTGCAGTGCGTTTGCGATGTAGACATTCGAAGGAGACGCTGAGAGTGTGAATCCACTGACCACTCGAATGCTCAGACCCAGTTCATGTCACTCCAAGTATTTTGTAAGGTTGTCCACAGGCTGGCTACCTTGTGGGTAATATACTTACCCCGTGACATAGGACTATTCAAAATAAAGGCCGCAGAGATTGCGAAGTGGTGATACAGCAAGAGAATCACTCTGTGCATAACTGGTGATGGTCTGCGACTGCGCTGTTCTCGTCTTCGGCGCTGAATATGCCGCTGCATCGTGAGCGAGAGCTTCGAAATAACTTGCAAGAAGAAATTACGCGAAAATGAAGTTGTAAATATTGCACTCCTTTGTGTTGGTTACGTAAGAAGCAGCACTAAATGCACGCGGTCGTATAGTTTACATACTGCTCGAAAGATAGCATTTGCAATCGCGTCGCTCTGATTAGTGGAGGTATCAAACGTATGTGGTCATGCGCAGCGTGCTCGACTCGTACTTTGAAAAGTCGTGCCTTCAATCCTAGCTAATGGCCATGGGCGAATTTTTCACAATTTTCCCGTTCTCACTGCAGTTGAATATTGCTATTTTCTTTGAGGGCACGTACTAATTTTAACTGCGTTGCATCGCGTTTCAAAGCTGCGTTTTTTTTTTTTTTTTTTTTTTTTCAAAACTGCCAAATGTGCCTCCGCATTAGAAACTACATTTCGTAATCTTTTAACACAGCTAGAAACAACTTTGCAATGCTCTACCGGATAATACAGTTGCCGCATGCGGACCTAGGAGAGAAGACTGCTCTGAACTTAGCTACTGACTTTCCTCCAACCAAGTGGCGGGTTCACAGATAAAAGTCGCGTAGTTGAACGCACCTAGCGAGGTGTCGCAAACGGTAACACGCTGGAATCGCATTTTGGAGGATCCGTGAACGACTCCCGGTCCGTTCATACTGATTTGGGTTTTCCGTGGTTTTCCGAAGTCGCTCCAGGGTAATCCAGGCACGATGAGCCACTTGCTTAGTCTGTAAGAACCGCCGGGGTTGACGAGATATAGGTTTGTTCTATCTAGGTTCGTAACAAAACCAGATTCCTTGTGGGATAGTTCGGCACAGGGAAAATTCCCGCCGCAAGGTGCACTGGTTTTAGAAAGACGCCGCTTGTAAACTGGCAGATAGAATCTGTTTGTTTGTGTGTAAAATTGTAACGTTAGGTGCAGATTGTTATATATACTTGCCCCAGGGAAAGCATTAAATATTTACTTTATTTTGTAAGTATTTATTATGCACGCCTTCCAAGTGTGTTTACAAACAAAAACCATAAACATACAATTGTGTTTAGTTTTAAGCATTTGGAAACACGCTAATGTTAGTAAAAACTTTTACCAATTTTAGGGCGAAATAGTGACAGCTGTCATTAAACGGAACTTTTCAGTTATATCATCCCATTCAAATAAAGTAGTTCTGTNGGAGTTCTGTGGTCCAACATTTTGCTTAATCTAGGTTTGCGACAGAATATTAAATATCTTTACTTATTTCATTAATATTTCATTCTTAATACCAAAAACATTGTTTTCATTTTACGTCGGTTCCAACAGTTCCAGGGCAATGCAAATAGAAAAATTTTACAGACTTATAATTATTTTATGAAAATTTGAAATGCTCATTTTGTTTTCATACAAAACAGAAACATCCGGTACATATGCAACACCAGTGCCACTTGTCGGTGAAAACGTTTACTTGCGAACTTCTTAGCAGTGAGTTTCCCAACGTTAGTAAAATAAACCTTAACGAGACTTTACCTATCTACCACTCTATCTACTGTAAGCTGTTAACGCTAACGTGAGCACATTTTAAATCAAAGGTGTGGGTAAAATACTTCGTAACTACCCTCATAATACTGTACACCTTGACATGCAGAATCCCAGTTACGTTGGCAGCGATTTAAGAAAGAAACTTCTTCGCCTTAAACTTGATTGGCACGAGCACTGGGTAAATTTATGGCCACTAAATGTAGCGTTTGTAGTTTTGCACACAACTATTAGAAAACGAATCTGTTTATTAGTTAGAAATTTGCATTCCTTATAACTTAACAGTTTTAACTTGGTTGGCGCGTAAATAAAGTGATAGGACCCATGCCAACGTTAATTTTACACATCGCAGAAGAATACAAAATGATAAATAAAAGTATATCGTAATTTGGGCTTCGATAAATGATCAATTAACCTTGAACAGCCAATTCCTACCTACTCTACGATCTACCTACCTACCATATATGCGCATAACAAGCGATACAACATTATATTCGCAGGCCGGAATCGCCTTTATAACTTTGTGAGACTCACCATTTAATTTTTAGTAACGCAGTAGAAGAATAGAAGCCGTTATAGTCTTTTCCGCAATGTTTTAGATCGTTTCCTTGTCTTGGACGAGCTAGCTCTGTGATCGCTTCAGTTTTCTTGTGGCACCATCATGTTGCAAGCGAAGGAACCACTTCTTATGCGCCATCAAAGTGTGCCAGGGGAAGGGGTGACCATGTTTGTTGGACAGGGATGGAGCGATGGATATCCTAAGTTACTTGGCTGGCCGCACAATGGTGCCACGTTTACAGATCTACATTTAGTCAGGACAAGAACCAAGCCCCAAAAAACTGGCACAAATTCGGTANACTGTACACCTTGACATGCAGAATCCCAGTTACGTTGGCAGCGATTTAAGAAAGAAACTTCTTCGCCTTAAACTTGTTTGGCACGAGCACTGGGTAAATTTATGGCCACTAAATTCAGCGTTTGTAGTTTTGCACACAACTATTAGAAAACGAATCTGTTTATTAGTTAGAAATTTGCATTCCTTATAACTTAACAGTTTTAACTTGGTTGGTGCGTGAATAAAGTGATAGGACCCATGCCAACGTTAATTTTACACATCGCAGAAGAATACAAAATGATAAATAAAAGTATATCGTAATTTGGGCTTCGATAAATGATCAATTAACCTTGAACAGCCAATCCCTACCTACTCTACGATCTACCTACCTACCATATATGCGCATAACAAGCGATACAACATTATATTCGCAGGCCGGAATCGCCTTTATGACTTTGTGAGACTCACCATTTCATTTTTAGTAACGCAGTAGAAGAATAGAAGCCATTATAGTCTTTTCCGCAATTTTTTAGATCATTTCCTTGCCTTGGACGAGCTGGCTCTGTGATCGCTTCAGTTTTCTTGTGGCGCCATCATGTTGCAAGCGAAGGAACCACTTCTTATGCGCCATCAAAGTGTGCCAGGGGAAGGAGTGACCATGTTTGTTGGACAGGGATGGAGCGATGGATATCCTAAGTCACTTGGCTGGCCGCAAAATGGTGCCACGTTTACAGATCTACATTTAGTCAGGACAAGAACCAAGCCCCAAAAAACTGGCACAAATTCGGTAATAGTCTCTTTTATTATACATTATTTTTTTATATGCTATTCATGGTGAAGCGGACAATTTTATTAAGACCCTCCCAACAGGAATAATACCTATCAATTTATAATTGATTGTTTCTTTGAAGGCTATAAATGTATTCACTGTGTTTATTACTCACATGGCAATGTTTATTTTAACAATTGACAAAAGGGTACAAATAAGCCGAATGGTACGTTCAAGCACGGCCTTAAAAATTTCTTACATTACAGTGAACATTCTGTATTGGCCTATTGCTCAGCAGTTTAGTTGGCGGGCACCGAGCGAGCTAAGTGCATTATTACTTTTGTGTGATAATAGTAATATTTACAGTTGTAATGACTGTTGAACTTGGAACTAATGTTTTTATTTATGGCTATACTGATTGTTTGTGATGTCGCTCGAATTCTTCGAGCATTGCTCTCTTTTCAATACAAACCAGCTCCCCACAGAGAATACCATTGATACTCATAGTGTACAATACTGGTCAAAAATAATATTCATGTTCGTTATGTAAACAATTTAATGTACTGTGTTTGCATCGGTTAAGCACCAAAGCGAATCCATGCTACGGGAAACCTAAACCATCAGATGACTCTCTGTGTATAATCATACCCAACTACCAGACGACACAATGTTCCATTCAACAGAATTTTCATTAAACGCAGAGAGTGAAATAATGCAGGATTACCCAGCAGATGTGGTCCGCGTTTGTTGACTACACGTTCCTAGAAAACCGCAAGAAATTTGTAGAAGGAACGNTGAAATAATGCAGGATTACCCAGCAGATGTGGTCCGCGTTTGTTGACTACACGTTCCTAGAAAACCGCAAGCAATTTGCAGAAGGAACACGCAGCGGGTGCTACGTTCGCTTGAAGCGCGAAGGGAAGTTGAAAGGCGGTGAGTAGCATCTGTTCTCATTATTTATTCGAGAACAGCGTTTTGTGACGAAGGGAGAAGAGAAGCAACGGGTCGCGGGATGGTAAGGGGAGCTACTTGTGAAGCAACGCTAAAGGCAGAAAACAAAGGGACCGGAGCCCACCGGCGTAAATATTTGATTCGGAAACATCCCCCAGACGACAGGAAGCTGCTTGCTGTCCTCCCCACCCCTCTCACAGTAAAGCAGAAAAGCTGTTCTTTAAGAAGACGGCTGGGAGTAAATAACGCGCCCAAGTAAAACGCAGTGAAAGGGTAAGTGCAGGTACAAAGAGAAGCGGAATAAAAACATCAATTCGAGCGTGCTACGAGCTATGCGACGCTACTTTTTACTACAGCGCTGAAAGAAAATGAATAGCTTGCGGGAAACAGCATTGTACTAATAAATAAAACAACGGTTTCAATTTGCCTTCGACTTTAAAACTACCTGTAGATTTTATAAAGAAATACTCCGGATCACTTGAATAAACTATTTATTAGTTTTAAGAAAAAACAATATAATTTCAACAAGGCACAAAGCGCCATGACACAACAACGGTAGCTTGGTAGCTAATAATTTGTTTACAGTATTGCAATTTTAAGAATATAAAAACTTTTCATATTGCATTGTATATTATATTACAACACTACCAGTATTCTCATTTTACGGATACTTCCAAATACTACTGGCGCGATAAAATTTATATTTGCAATCAAAAGTCTACGTGTCGCAGTAAATTTTTTTTTAAAAATTGTTATTTGTACTAACCAATCCAATAATTTTCCCCGGACAGAGCTTAAAAATATATATTTTTGAGTGGTTCATGATGAGTGTTTTACAGTGCCATGAGGAGAAAGAAATACAAACACACTGCAACTTACAAAGTGAAACTTTACAGGTTACGGAACCCCTTCCAGTTCCAAGGCCGGGCAAGTATAACTTCAGCACCTGGCGCAGGTAAAATGTCATTTACTATATTGAGCATTATTAAATCTAAAATAAAACAACGCATCGTACAAAGACAGAGCAACGACTGATTTTATTTAAAAAAAAAATCTTAACTGCTAACGACAGACGTAGATGGCAGCACTAGACCTATATTGTAGATATCATAACAACACCCCCACTATATCTAACAATATATACGCTTATATTAAACCATTTGCACACCCAATTTATCTAAAATTTTATAATGTTTAACAGAACATAAACTTTTGGTGAACAAATCAGCAGGCATTTCAGCCGTAGGCAAATACTTAACATTTACAACAATATTTGCCACACATTCTCTACAGAAATGATATTTTATGTCAATGTGTTTGGTTCTCTTATGAAAAACTGGATTTACAGTTAACTTTAGTGCACTCTGATTGTCATTGAACAGATCAATAGTATACATATTTTGTGTAATTTCACATTGCAAATTTCTTAAATAAACAGCCTCTTTACAAGCTTCTGTTATCGCCATGTACTCGGCCTCACTACTTGACAAAGCAACTGTTTTCTGTTTCTTTGTTTCCCAAGATATTACACAACCAGATAAAGTAAAACAAATTCCAGTATATGACCTCCTGTCAATAACATTTCCTGCCCAATCAGCATCAGCGAATCCTTCTAATATTGAACTACCATTAGCAGAATACTTTAAACCAAAATCTCTAGTACATTTTAAATACCTCAATAACAGCTTAACATATGCACAATGTTCTTTAGAATAACAATTATTGAATTGGCTTAATTACCCAACTGTATATGCTATATCCGGTCTGGTCAAAACCGTTAAATACATAAGACATCCAATTATCTGTTGATAAGGAAAATTACCTACACAATGCTCACTGTTAGATACATTCAACTTAGTCTCCATTGGAGTCCGAACTGGTTTACATTGACTCATATTAAATTTATACAGCAGCTGATCAATATAATCTCTTTGACTTAATGTTATTGTTTGCTGAGATTTATCAACAGTAACATTTACACCTAGACATTTTTTTATTTCTCCTAAATCTTTTATTTTGAACTGATTTGCTAGGACATGCTTCAAATGATTAGTCTCATTAATATCATTTGAGAAAATAAAAAAGTCATCGACAAATAATGTGACTACAGTTTTCAACTGATTTTTCATTTTTGTATACAAACATGGTTCTATTTTAGACTTATTATAACCCATGTTTAACAAACATTCATCTACTTTTTTGTACCAAGCTCTTGAAGACTGTTTCAGCCCATAAATAGCCTTTTTTAATTTAAGCACTTGGCCATTTTCTGTTTTTTCTGAAAAACCTTTTGGTATCTGCATATAAATAGTTTCTTCAAGAGTACCATTCAAAAAAGCAGTTGTAACATCTAGATGCGTAGTTTTAAATCCTAGTTGTACTGACAATGCAAAAAGTAATCTCAACGTTGTATGTCTCACTACCGGAGAAAAAGTTTCTGTAAAGTCCACACCTTCAACTTGCGTAAAACCTTTTGCCACTAAACGCGCACGAAAACGGACTTTATTTTCACTATCATACTTTTTACGAAGCACCCACTTGCACTGTACAACTCTACCATCTTCTGGAGCATCACTCAACTCCCACGCATCATTGTCTTTGAAACATTGTAACTCTTCTCTTATAGCCGCCTCCCACTGCTCCTTTTCAGGCCCACTTACAGCGTCGTGCAGAGACAGACCAGCCGCATCATCATATGTTTGACCGTCAACACACAGATTAGAGAACCCTTGTCTGTCAGGAATCTTCCTTACCCGCTTGGGTAGGCACTTTTGGCTTTCCTGCTCTTCGTCCTTCAGTGTGCTATCTGCATCTTCATATTCACTGGGAACATATGACTCATCATCATATCGGAAACTGTCTATAGAACTTTCAGAGTTATTTTGTATAGACTCAGGTTCTTGTTGTTCATCATCAGCAGGTTCCTTACGATCCCCCACTGAATCAACATTCTGAAAATTCTGATCAGCTTGCACCTCGATGAGATTTTCAGATTTTGATTCCTTCTCGATGATGATCACGTCCCTACTGGTTGATACTTTCCTGGTTTCTGGATCATAGACCCGATATCCCTTTACATTATCTGGATATCCTATGAGAATGCATTTAGTTGCCTTCTTGTCCCACTTCTTGCGCTTTTCTTTAGGTACATGGACCATCACAGTGCTACCAAAAATTCTAATATGACTAATATCTGGTTTGGAGCCAGTCCACAACTCATACGGAGTTCTATTATTCAACGTCGCTGCCACAATTCTATTCTGCAGATACACTGCCGTATTGGTGGCTTCACCCCAGAATTCTTTGCCTAAATTGGCATCAAAAAGTAGACACCTTGCCTTTTCTACTACTGTACGATTAAATCGTTCGCACAGTCCATTCTGTTCTGGAGTGTATGGATTGCTCTTCTGATGAATCATGCCGGCACTATTCAGGTAATCTTGAAATTTTTTTGTTGCAGTACTCGAGCCCGTTGTCACTTCTTAATACTTTGATTGTCCTCTTTGTTTGATTTTCCACTTGAGCTTTGAAAATTTTGAAATACTTCAAAGCTTCATTCTTGTGTTTCAGAAAATAAACAAAAGTCATCCGACTATAACCATCAACAAACAACAAGAAGTATCTCGAGCCGCCTATGGACACATTCTCCATAGGTCCACAGATGTCTGTATGCACAATATCTAGTAGATTACTGCTGCGCTGGCCAGTGCTCCTAAATGGTAACCGACACTGTTTCCCTTCACAACATGTAGTACATGAGGACTTGCTTATTTCTACCTTCTCATCAAGGGACATACCCTGCACAGCATTCTTCATTTT